>JADRCD010222631.1:9983-22313 GCA_019843815.1 Montemys delectorum | reverse complement strand
AGACACTTAGTGCTTTGAACTTGCTTCTTAGAGCTGCTTTCATTGTGTTCCATATGTTTAGATATGCACTCATTTTGTCTTGTCTCTTTCCTTCCTTCCTTTTTTTTGCCAGGCATGCTTGGTTCTATCCTATGGCTCTGAGTCATCCAGACTCTGGTTTGTGTATTCATTTTCATTCAACACTAAGAAGTCTTTTTTATATATATGAGTACACTGTAGCTCTCTTCAGACACACCAGAAGAGGGCACTGGATCCCATTACAGATGGTTGTGAGCCACCATGTGGTTGCTAGAAATTGAACTCAGGACCTCTGGAAGAGCAGTCAGTGCTCTTAACTGCTGAGCCATCTCTTTAGTCCCCATAAGAAGTCTTTAATTTCTTTCTTGATCTATTTTTCATCCAGTAGTGAGTTTTTCAGTTTCCATAAATTTTAAGCTTTTGTTGTTGATATTAGCTTTAATCTATAGTGATCAGATAGGATGCAGAGAATTGATTAAATTTTCTTATATCTGTTGAGACTTACTTTGTATCCAAGTATGCAGTCAATTTTGAAGAAAGTTCTGTGAAGTGCTGAGAAGAAGATATATTCTTATGAGTTTGGGAGACACGTCTGTAAAATGCAGTCCATTTGGTTGATAAGTTAGTACCAGCATTCCTCCATTTTGTTTTTGTCTGGATGACCTGTCCATTGGTGAGAGTGGGGTACTGAAATCTTCCACTATCAGTGTATAAGGGTCAATGTTATTTAAGCTGTGGTAGTGTTTCTTTTACAAACTTGGTGCCCTTGTGTTTGTTGCACTGATATTAAGAATTCCAATGTCCTCTTGATGGATTTTTCCTTTGATGAGTATGTAGTTTCCTTCCCTATCTCTTCTGATTAGCTTTGGTTTGAAGTCTATTTAGTCAGATATTAAAATGACTACACTAGCTTGCTTCTTAGGTCCCTTTGCTTGGAATAATATTTTTTTCATCCTTTTCATCGCCCAGAAATGTTGTCTATCCTGGGCGTTAAGGTGCATTTCTTGGATGCACCTATTTTCATATCCATTCTATTAGTCTGTGTCTTTTCATTGGGAAATTGAGAACACTGATGTGGAGAGATATTAATGAGTTATGTTTGTTAATTCCTGTTACTTTGTTGTTGTTGCTGCTGCTGCTGTTTCTGGTGGTGTGTGTGTATGTGTGTATATGTATGTGTGCACACGCATGTGTGTGTTTCCCCGCTTTTGATTTGCTGGTCTAGAGTTATTTATTCCTATGTTTCCTTGGGTGTGGTTAACCTCTTTATATTGGAATTTTCCTTCTAGTGCCTTCTGTAGGGCTAGATTTGTAGACAGACAGATACTGCTTAAATTTGGTTTATTATGTAATGTCTTGAGACTCTGAGTTTGTGAGCAACATAATAATAGAGAAATAACATTAAAATGTACAAATCAGTGTCTTAAATCTTTTTCCAATCAATAGATTCTTTATTCGTAGACATTTAGCAAAACTGCTGAGCCTTGGGTGCACATCTGAGTAAATAAGAAAAAGTTCCCTGGTTAGAATCTTCAACTCAAGAAAGCATTATTTTATGCTATCCAGCAATCTAATGCTCTTTCTATCATGACTATGAACCCATTTTTTCTTTTCGATATCTTATCTTCAGACAGGTCACATAATCAAGCTGTCTGTGTTTCCTCCAAACTTGCTTCCTGATAGAAGCCACAGATATTCAACAAAACTCAAGAAGGCATCCCGAGAAACAAAACACAGGCCCACATGTCAGTTAATCCAGAGAACCACAGCTCAAGGCCTGCTGGGATGACAAAGTAAGTTCAAGGCCAGTGTGGTGGGCAACTTAGAAAAACCTTGCCTCAAAATTAAAAACAAACTAACAAACAAACAAAAAACAAACTTCAAAGTAAAAGAAATATTTAATCATAAACCCTCAGTGAATAAAAAGTAGAGATGAAAAATAAAAATTATGAATGGTAAATCTAATTTTTTTTTTTAAGAGAATGCTCTCTACATAGAGATCTGAACAGGGGCACAGGAGTTCAAAACCAGAGGAAGAACAGGGAGGGCATGAAAAGGAAGGAACCTGGGTAGTGGCACTGTGACTCAGGAAAGAGTGAAGGCAAGGCAGTGCTAAGACCATGCAGGACCACATACACGATGTGGTGATGCCTATACTGAACCATAGGAGTGCAACTGGAAGTCAATGAAAGACTTCAAATGAGGAAAGGATACAAAACTACAGGTAGACGGCGAAGATGAAAAGGATCGAACACTCCACTCTAAGCCATAGTGGTTCATGAGATAAACTTGGATGACCATGCCAAGCGTGAAAAAGAAGGGGAAAAAAAAAGAAATCTAAAACAACATCACAATGAATTATATAGAGCAAAGGCATGTGTGATTTTGAGAATTTTTGTTTCAGTCATACAGGTAAACAGTAACACACGGTCAGCGCCAGTGCACATCCGAATGCAGTTTTGATCATGGCTTGTGGTGACCAAGTTTGAAACTTACTCTAAGAGGGAAGCAAACAGCAGAAATTGGGAGGCTAGTGAGAAGGAATTGACAATGAGTCAGTACATCCTGGAGAGAGGCACATGAAGAAACCTGATGGCTTTATCGGAGCTGAATGAGAAGGGATCCCTCTGATGATGACTCATGGCTAGATTTCCATCAATCATTAAACTTGAAAAATGAATGAGTGGGCAAAGGAACAAACCAGTAATGATGAGGACGCGGTAACTCCAGTTAAAATTAGAGGTTTCTTCAAAATTAAGTACAGAAAACACACACACACACACACACACACACACACATCTTAACAAGTTAGAATTGTAGGCTCTCGCTTTACCCTTTAGTTTCTCCAGCTTTGTCCAGGACCCCAACCTTATAGCCACAGGGCACGTGGGATATAAGCCTGCCAAAAATAATTATGTGCTGAGTAAACTAATAAGTGGGCCAAATTAAAATGAAAACATACTGAGACTGAGAGGGAAATGAAGTGTTCTATATTTTTTAAATTAAGGAAAGTAAATCAAGTTAGAATAGTTTTTTTTTCTTTTAAGCTGTAACCAAAAGTCACATTTTACAATGCTGAAAAAGGGCATCATCTCTATTACAGTCTCACAACCAAGCATTGTGCCTCCTTTGCTATGAGGTACTAGTGCTCCCAAATCATCTTTGTCACACTGTTGGCTCCCATTCGCTCTCTTCTTACAGTTTTGCAAGAGACTCAAAGTCATAAGTTTGCTATTGTAAACACTGTCCTTGGTAAAGGGCACACAGTCTCACTTAAGAGAAAAGATAGGATATGTGGAGGATAGCCAAGAAACTTAAAGCTACGACGTAGCAGCAGAGTCCATGGTAATTAATACACTCCTTACCTTCTGGTCTGTGGCTTGTCTGGGGTTCTTTGATTACACCTGACTTACTTCATTCTGCTGCTGATCCTAATCTCTATCAGTTGCCTATTCAATGTTCACTCCCTCAAGGGCAATGACTATGTCTTCTCCTATTATTGTAATGTCCATAATGCTTAACAGTCCTCAACACTGTGGACACTGTATACTTCTTGACCAATCTAACAGGAAGATGCAAACAGAGATGTCCTAATTTCAAGGACTAACAGTAACACTAGACTTTGGTCTCTTCATCAAGCCATGACAATCCTGAACACATTTTCTCCCTAGCCATCCTTGAAAATTACAGAAGCGCAACTGCCTCTTTCCAAACTGAAAAACATTTTCCATTGTAAGTGATACTCGCAGCTGGGATGCTGAAATTTTCCTCCAGCAAAGATTTCTATCTGCGCTGCAAAGGGGGAAAGTTCAGTGCATGAGCTTAATTCTTTAAACAAATCCAGAAACTCTGGTCCTTGGGCCTAGACAGCCCTCTTAGCTGGCTTGTTTGTTTAATGTCCCATTGCTATTTCCCCTTGAGCTCCTGCTGGTAAGCAGTCCAGTGAGTGTGATCAGACTGGGACAGACTAGTGCTGGCACGGTGGGCGTGATCTCTATTATTCTAACAGCTAACATGCCATCCTACACAAAAAGAGCATTGAAAAAGGTGGATACCGTGAGAGGAAGCAGAGGTTAGGAGGCAGCCTAAACAAATACGTTACTCAGAACAGCTCATTTCCCAGCACTCTTGCTTCATCTTCGCTTGGTTAAACAGACTGCAGGCAAAGGGTAAGCGGATCACCTTTTACTGTGGTTGATTGTCCATTTTAACTTTTAGATACTGTAGAAACATCAGGTTGCTGTGTCATACAGCCATCACTGAACACTTGTGGTAATTCTTCTAGAAGAAATACTAACGACTTTTAAGAGAATTCCAAGTTCACTGTCAGTCTCTTAGCCCTTCCTCACAGCACTTCTGAGAAACCAAATACGAATGTTCCCCATCTATTGATGAGAAAACAAGAGAAATATGCAGTTTTGCGCCAAGCCAACCATTTGGATGCTGCTTAGAAAATATGGCCTTAGTCCTCTGTATGGATGCCCCTTGTTGCTGAGGAAACTGGAACAAAAAACCAGATTAAAATATAAGGTAGTATGGAGTACTTCCTGGAACAGCATTGACACCCAAGTACAAGGCCAAGGGAAATGTAAGGACAGAAGTCGGAATGTTGTGAAGGAGATGAGGGAAGAATGGGGGCTGAGGGAACAGCAGCATATAACCAGACAAGACAGGTATAAGCACGTTGTGTTCAGGTGACCACATGGAGCCTGTGTGGATGGAACAGAAGATCCATCTGGGGTTCCTGAGTAAAAGCCCACAAGAATGAAAACCATAACAAAGTTAGCTCCAAGCCAGGCAATGGGAGCACAAGCCTCTAATCCCAGCATTAGAAAGGCAGAAGCAGGAGGGACACAGTGAGTTCAAGGCCAGCCTGGTCTACAAAGCTAGTTCCAAGAAAGCCAGGGCTACACAAAAACCCTGTTTCAAAAACCCAAAACCAAAATGATGATGATGATGATGATGATGATGATGATGATGATGATGATGATGATAAAGTAAGCATGAATTTAAAGTTTGGAAGCATTCTGAGTGCCTAATAAAAAGGAACTGAATATGATTTTTGTTATGAAGCTGAAAATATATAAATATGAAAATATAAGCTGCCCCTAAGTTATCTGAATAAAAACTCCCCTCTGATATTCATAAAATGTTCCCATCTAAACTCCTGATTGCTACCTCTTTAATCAAAGACAAATCTTTTGTTTTTAATTTTTACAAAACTATGTATCTATAAAACAGAGATCAGTGAGAGAGACAGGGCCTTACAGATTGGTCACTCAATTACAGTACAGAAAACGTTGCTTTCAGAGACAATGACAGAGGAAGAAGTGTCCAAAAAGACCCCACGAAAGGCTCCGCGTGAGCACTGATTCTTGCCGTGTCCTCCTGGTTAACATTCATAAATCAAAGGACACAGCAGCTGACACTTATGATGAATCATGGCATAGTATTTCAAGCTATGAACAATGGGAGAGTTACTGGAACCAACAGAACTCATATATTCATTCAACATATGACCTTGGCTTTGTTTGGCCTGTAGGTGACCTGAATTGAAGAGAAATGTCTGGCTTAAAATTTAACTGGGTGTCTGAAATCCTATGTCACATGGCTAGAAGTCAGTAATGTTGCAATTTCTGGAACCTCCACTCCTGTCAATGAGATTGGAAGGTGTACCAGGTGAAGTTAAAGAGAACAGTGAAAAAACTAGCTAAGTGGTTAGTCTCAGACAGCTCTTGAATAATTCCCAAACATTTAGGGCCAGCCTAAGTGAACCACGATTACACAACCCAGGTAATTTTACTCCCTGCCATGGGCAAGTGCCCTCTAGATTATAGCAGTAAACAGCTCTTGGTGATTAATGAAATAGACTCTTTCTCTGCCCTCTAGTGAGGGTGAAACTCTAAAGGAGAACACACACACACACACACACACACACACACACACACACACACACACAAAGTGTCAACCACTGATTTACAGGTTAAGACCAAAGCGATCTAAATTTTCTCTGAGTTTGAGAAATTACTTCTGAATATGACGTAGTCTTTCAAAAGAGACCACAGACAAGATGAAAGGGACTTTCATCAATCCTTCCTTAGAGAGCATTCTCTAGTTAGTATCTTTCCATGTCCTTATGGGAACACAAAGAAATACCACTTGGTAGTTACTTTCTTACCACAGGGGTGAAATATCTTTTATTGGATTGTCCATTGAACAATTTGATCTTGTAGTGGCTTCAAATGTCTCAACATAGAAGCTCAAGTTTCCATAAAGCAGATCTATGGTCTCTCTAAAGCTAGGATCCAAGCACAGATACTTAATTTTTGTCTGTTCAGGCATAGTTCATATACTTTGATACTGCAGCAGGTGGGTTTCCAAGCAGGGGTACTCAGTTTCAGGTCTAAGCAACTGGGATTTTACTCACAAACCTGCCAACAATCCACTGGATTTTTCTACAAAATAACTACAACATGTAATTAACACAAATGAGTCTTTCTGCATTTACAATATCCTTTTAAAACAAGGATACTGGCTTGTAAGAGGCCTGAAGCAAGCTGGAGAGATGGCTTGGTGGAGAATGTACTTACTGCTCAAGCGTGAGGGCCAGGGGTCCAATCTCAAGAAGCAATATGGGGCTAGGCAGTGGCCTGCCTGCGGTCCTATCACACCAGTGTTCACCTTGCTAGACTAGCTAGAATTAGAGATCTCTGGGTTCAGCAACAGACCCTGCCTCAACAAAAAAAGTAGACGGCAGTCAAGGAAGACACCTGCCATCTTTGGGCATGTAGGTGTGAGCATGTATACAAACATGTATACATGCCACACATAGACATACACATTTGGTATTTTACTCAGAAAAGCCTGAAGCAATATGGCATTAACTAGTGATAAGTATTTAGGCAATTAATATTAAGAACTAATGAGATACATTGTTCTGGAGAGGGGGAGCTTGTTTGAATCTTCCATCTCATAATTACTAATGAACTCTATAACACCAACCACACATGAAGAACTTAAAACTTATCAGCTATTATTTAAATCAATGGGGTAACATACTACCTTCTAGAGATATTATGGTTTTATGATCTTAAACAGTACTGAGCACAGGGACGTTTCTAAATGAATACTTGTTCAATTAAGTCAATTATACACAAGGAATAAAACTACCTTTGTAAAAATGGTCAACAAGATTTTAATCTGATATCCGAAAGCAAAGGACACATTGGAAATAAAAGACACCGATAATGACAGATGATGTAAATGAATAAGCACATTGACTAATTAATGCAAGAAAACAATTGTATAAAAATACCAGGAAAAGCTGAGAAGGGATTGGCTGTCAAAGTCCATAGGTGGTGTTTCCGTACACACTGCTTAAAGAAGAACTGAAAATCTCAGGCAGGACCAAGTCTCTCAGCCTGGATTCTGTATGCAAAAGAGGTAACTGAGGCCAGCCTCCTGACATGTTAGCTGTGTTTCCTTTCACTGAGCCTCAGAATCCTTTTCCCAGGAAGACCACTGAGCCCTTCTGCTGAGTTAAATCACTCTGAACAAATGTTCTGCTTTCTAGCCTTAAAAAGATACATAAGTGCCTTTCATAAAAATGCTCCCAGTTCTTAATGGGAGAAATAGACCTGAAATAGAACACCACTACTACATTTTGAAACTCTAAATCTAGATTTAGGGATACTAGAGAGGGAAAAGATGATTTTTTTCCTGTAAGGAATAAACAACAAACCATACCTTTCTGCTTAATATTTTATCTTGAGACTAACATCTTCTAGTTAAACTTTATAAAACAGATATTAAACTATCAATTAATAGAAAAATAGATGGAATATGTGTTTTATTCATTGACCCGTAACTGCCACTGGAGAAGTCTATATTTTAGTTTGTTTTCTTAAGAACTGAAGTTAATGGCAATAAATATTTGGTTTGATACTCTTACAAAAAAAAAAAAAAAGAAAGAAAATCCTTTATAAGAAATCTACACTGGATGAAATGAGCAAAATTACCAGTTGTCAGTTACAATTGTTTGAGAACTTATTGAACTACCTCTAGGAACAAAAGAATGGTGAAATATATATTTTATGTTCTGAAGGCTGTGGTCTAGGCATTAGTTCTGACCTGATAATTAGTCAACTGAATACTTAAGCTGTGTAAAGTTTACTGTGTATGTATTATACTATGACAAAACAAACTGAGAGTTGAGGATGTAGCTTGAGTGGTATATGCCCAGCACCATGTAAACAAAAATTAAATTAGTTAATTAATTAAGATAAGTAAGGTAAAATGTGACATAACAGCAGAGCCACCCAAGAGAAGTAGAGAACAAGGACAAAGAGTTCTGTCTGGGAGTCTAGTGATGTCCTACTAAAGAGCTGTGGCCACACAAGCTTCACCAAATAGAAGGAACAAAAGACACCACAAGAGAGGGAAAGTCAGTGTGGAACACTGGTGTATGTGTGTGTGTGTGTGTGTGTGTGTGTGTGTGTGTGTGTGTATCTGGGTGTGTCTGTGTGTGTCTCTGTGTCTCTGTGTGTGAGGAACACCAAGGGGAGGGAGGGGGTGATAAGAAACCACATGTCTGACACATAGGCACAAGGATTGGAGTAGTGGAAGTTGGTACAAGAGAAATGTGCCAAGAAAACCTTACAAAGCAAACTGGTGACTTTGGATTCTGTTCTTCATAAGAGAACTTTGTTTTTCTTAGGTAGACTACTTGCACCATCTTTCTAGATGACAGTAACATCACCCCTCAATTCTCCCTCAATTCTAGTAGTTTGCATAAGCCTATTGCTGGAAAGGGTGTCAAGAGTAGAAATTCTGTTCCTCTGAAGTCATTGACTCAACGCATCACACTACCAACACAGCAATCCAAGTAATGACTGGCAAATAAGAAAGCAGATCTATGGACAATGCTAATATCACTGCCTTTAAAAGTGTTCTTGAGTGATCTTTCTTTAAAAAAAAAAAAAAAACTCTTACAGAAGAGAAAGAAGGGGAGGGGGGCAATAGTTATCACCTAGAGCAGTTTTAATTTTTAATATACAATCCAATGGGACCATGGGACTCTGAAGAAATAGGAAAAAGGAAAACATCTTAGAAAATCCTGCTATAAAATAATGTAATGAGAAGGGAAAGGAAATATGACAAACAATATAGACCACACAAGCCCATCCCTTATTAAGAAAATGAAAGGTACAACATTGACATAGCGATTGAAAGTACTTAAAGGACTACACACACATGCACATTAACAGCAATTGTGTTGAAAATTATGGGAGACCTTTTCTCTTTCTCCATAACATATTTCTTAATAAGGATGGAATTTTATGATTATGCATTACTTTTACAAACAGGAAAACATACGAAAGGTCACCTTAATTTAAATAAAATCTCTTTAGGGTGGCCTGTAATCACAAAGGCTGTGGGAAGCCAGATAAATGAACTAAGCGGTTCCATGTGACAATCACCACTAACAAGCAGGTTTCACGTATTTCCCTGTGGTCCCAGAAGACACAGCCGAACAGGAGTTTTAGTTTACCGGGCGGGGCTCACGTACTGTACCTTCTCCCATCTCGGTAGCTTACCCCAGGACACGACGCATGTCCTTGTTAAGATGATATTCTCCCTGCAGCTTTAAGTATGATCATTTAATGCTGATGAATCTGCACTGGCAGTAAATCTTAAGTTACCGTCTTTGCTAACAATAGATCTGCTATGAGGCTTGCAGGACAGCAGTCTCTTGGAGGGGCACCACGGCCAAACTGCAAACTCAAGAGCTTTAAGTACTCTGCAGGCAGGATGTTCCATTTGCCTCACAGAAACTCCAAATTTAAAGTAAAACCAAACCTGCTGGCAATGTCACATTATGTAACTAACTAGTCTATACACCCTTCAATGTGTGCTCTCCACATTGTTTCCAATGATTCTAAGCAGAGCATTGGTCTCATGACATAGCCCAGGCTAGACACTACCTACTCTTCCTGGTTTTCACCTTTGAAGAAAGATTGGGAAAAGGCAAGAAAATACAGAAGGAATGTATCCCAAGTCAGAAAACTTAGAGAGAAAATAAATAGTTATAAATAAAAAAGGGACCAAACAAAGAACTATTCACATTCCTACCACCATATGTAACATCATACTATGTGGATGTGTTGGCTTCCAATATTTCCAATGGTTCTCTGTAGCCTATTAGAGCTGTTTCAAGATGAGTCACTTACATGGCTAATGAGGGCTAAATGCCAAAAATATTTTTCACTGTACCTGGAAATCCCTTTCCTTCTGACTCACCTGTCTTTCAAAATTCTTGGACATTTAAAAATGCCCAACTATTATAAAGAAGAAAATTTTAGATACAGCTTCTCAAATGTTCTATTTTATTTCCACTCATAAGCAAAGCTCACAATAGTCTTTAGATAGAAACAACCTTATTATTAAAAAGAAGTCATTTGAAATGACTGTCAAAACTCAAATGTGTCTAAGATTTTTCTATAAAGCAGAAATAATTCTAATTTTCTCTGACTAGAAGTATGGCTAAGAGGTCAAGAATTTGTTTCAATAGGTTAGCAGATGAGAGCAAGTAAGTCTCTCCCTATCCCAATAACATGTATGTGATTCTGTTGATGTCTTCACCTAGTGAAATCAGGGAGAGTGAGTTCACTGACAGGCCTAGAAAACAACTCATGAGCCAGGTAGTGGTGGTGCCTTTAATGTAGTGATGCCTTTAATCCCAGCAATTGAGAGGCAGAGGCAGGTGGATTTCTGAGTTCGAGGCCAGCCTGGTCTACAGAGTGAGTTCCAGGACAGCCAGGGCTACACAGAGAAACCCTGTCTCAAAAAACCAACCAACCAAACAAACAAACAAAAAAACCCAACTCATTTACCACAACACAAATGCCCACTTGAGTTCGGAGAAGATTTTTGCTAATACTTTAATGGTAAGCCATACAAAAAACAAATTATAGCATATAATTCTGTATGAAGAAAGGGAGTGATTGAAGGAGGAAGGGGGAAGGGAAAAGAGGGAATGAGAGACAGAGGGAGAGAAAGCAAAACTAACATGGCATACATGCTTCTACTGACTCTTCAAAATAAACCTATGTAGTTATTATCTTCCTATATCTTTTTTTAAAAGAGGTAGCTAAGGTTCATAAATTAAATGATCAGTGTTATTCATCTGACAGCATTAAACCCTAATCTAGCCAGCTCAGAGTTTACACCTTCGATAGCCCTGCTATCTGGATATTTGCACACATCCCAAGAAAGCTATGAAAGTTTTCCTGACCTCAGCACACTTCCTGACTGTTCCCAGTGCTTCCTGCCCTGTCTTACCTCTGTAAATGGAGTCCCTAAATCCATGGCTAAGAAACAAAGTATGCTTGGCCCAGAAGATGAGCTTGTCCAGTGTACATGGGGGAAGATACGTGAGGACTGGTTTTGTAGAACAAGTCCCTTTCACCTTCCAGCACACAGTGAGAAGATTAAAGATATCTCTGGCTATCTTTTACTACACACACACACACACACACACACACACACACACACACACACCAGCATGTGTGATTTAGCCACTTTCATTTTGGGCCACCTGGCTTCAAAGCACTCTACCTATTACTAAACAACAACAACAACAACAAAGAAACTGATGTATGTTCAGATGACATTCTTTAAAAAATCAGATTGGATAGTACATTAAAACATTTACAGTACTTACATATTCTCTGTTTAAGCAAACCTTTTGACCCTTAACTCTGCAAGCATATTTGTCTATCATATGTTAAATCATTCACTACAGTTTGAGAAAAAGTTGGTGTAAACTAGTAGGCAACAAACTGAAAGGCATACGGTAGACAAAGTTGTAAAAGTCAGTTGCCTATGCACCCCATAACTGGCCATTTAGCTTTGGAAATATTTTCTCTTTAAAGAACCTGTAAATTGAATCCATGAGATGGACAGTACTGTGGTTGTTCAGAAGGCCACAGTCCCCTGGAAACACAGGGACCACACATCAGATGTGTGGCTTCTCATTACCTTTTCACCTCAGCCACCATATTATCATGGCAAAGTACTTCATGGTGCTCTAGGGCTTGGCAATCTATAATGCACACATAATTATATTCTTTTGGATGGGATTGGGTCTAAGAGAAAAAAAAACACAGGTACTGCTTAAAAGTCAATTGCACTTAGTAGCCATATAAGACTGAAGAACAGGATGCCCAACTTCTACTCAGTTTTTCCAGTGACTCACTATGTAATTCTGAGGACCCAGCCCTTTGATCTTTAGCTCTTAGCCTATAACCAAAG
>JADRCD010222630.1:25539-64926 GCA_019843815.1 Montemys delectorum | reverse complement strand
GGAGTGTGATATATGTTGTGCTTGTGATGGTCAAAGGACAACTTGTAGGAATCTGTTCTCTCCTTCCAGTATCTGGGGCCTGGCGATCAGACTCAGGTCAGCAAGTTTGGTGGCAAGCACCTTTACCTGTTGGGCAGACTCGCCAGCTACCCCAACCCCAGATCTTTTGTATAGAGAGCAAAGAACCCAACAGATGCTTACTTAGAAAAAGTACATCCATCTAAGAAAATGAAGACTCTAATCTCTGTTTTCATGTGACAACTTTGATATCACGCCCTTGTGCAGGAATACCCTGAAATATCACTAGTGAAGTAATAGCTTTAGGTCGATGCTTACCCATGTGGTACATTTGTTTTGGGATTATTTAGTATTCCATAAAGTGATGGAGAAGGTTTGTAAGTGACGTGCTGGATAGAGGGATAGATGCTGTCGGATGCCCGGGCTTGGTGCACATTTTATTGTGAGGCAGCAAGTCAGGCCCAGCCATCTCTTGCATCATCTGAAGAAGGCTGTTCCTGACATGATCTCTTGCTTGTCAATTCGGCAATGGTGACTGTGGAAGCAAAAGTGCCAATACTTTTAAACCAGTAACACTGTATTATTATCAACATGTCGGCTGATCTTGTGGATTATTCGGCCTTTAAAAAATATGAACACCTGCTCCTACCAAGATCCCAAATCCCAAACTCTAGATCAATGCTTTATGCAACTTTTATTTCCTTATTGAGAAATAATGTTATTCTGTGTGTGGATACGGAGAAGCTCTCTCCTCGGGGTCTCCAGCTGCTATGTGTCTGAGCATCACCTGTCACCCATTCTCAATGTGTCATGTGACTAAAGGAAGGAGGATGGAATTCAACTTGACCCCCTGTTCTGAGAGCAGAATCACTCCAGAAAAGCCTTGTTTGTGAGCTCTTATCATTTGTACTACAGACCCTCTCTAGCTCTGCATCTTCAAGATGGTGGCTCCCTTAGTGCTGGAACCTGACAGGAGAGACGTCGTGGAGAGCACATGAGACTTGATCTTGGAAGAGCTGCCTTTGGTGGCTTACGGCCCAATCAGCTCTCGTCTTGAGCACCTGCACACAAATAAATCATACCCACTTCCCTGAGATACAGTAACACTCTGTAGCCCTGGCTGGCCTGATACTCCCTATGTAGACCAGGCTGGCCTGCAGAACTTACAGAAATCTACCCATCTCTGCCACTGCAGTCTTAGGCTTATGGACATATCTCTCTTACCTACCTCAGTGCCAGAGTTTGGTAGGTTGACTGGGCTTCGTTACTTCTCAGAACTAATCCAGCTTTGTATTCTGTATGTACCAGGATCTTAGTAAACATATATCAGATCACACATGCACAGGTGTACACACACACACACACACACACACCCTGTTAGACTGAGTGTGAGCTTGTATCTGCCCTACTGGTTGCCTTATTCAGAGATGAAAGGATAACATATATACTGGTCTATGAAGGTAGAGCAGAGACTGCAGATGAGCACTCCCCCATCACTGCTGCTCATCCCTCTCCTCTTGAGAGCTTTGAGTCCTGAAACAGTCTCCAGACCCTCAGGTCCTTGTGGTTGTGGTTGCCGCTCATCTGTCCATGGCCTGTGGAGATGTCTACAGCAAACTGTAGTGCCTGGCATTCATCCTGCCTTGAGTCCCATTAGCTCTGGGCAGCAGCTACTGTGTCCTGTGGACACTGGGGCGGAGCATGGGAAGCAGATCTCAGATCCATTCTCCAAAGAGGGATCTTCTGCCATTCTGCTGCTAATAAGTGCTTTAACTCATTGTCTTTCTAGTTTTCATTTAATTTTGTCCTTACTGCAGTTCCATTGACTTCGATATGGATATATTTCCTGAAATGTCAGCCTGTAATGTATATAGTAGCCAGTGTGTGCATGTGAGATTTCCATTGTAAATTGTGTCTAGGAGTGTGGCCTTCCCTGTGCCCATGCTTGTGTGCACAGCAGCAGTCTCCCATGGCAGCTAACTCTCATCAGTTAGCTAAACTAAAAGAGGCGGCAGAATCCCTCCCTCCTGAACTCAGAGCTGCGTGAGACTTTGCTGTCAGGAGGTTGTGTTTGTCTTCCTTTTACTTTTGGGACAAGGTCTCACTGGGTAGCTCTGGCTGGCTACAGATTGTTGGGGAGGGGAGTTCTACTTGCTGAGAATATAGTTCCCCCACTGGCCAATTACACATCAAAAGCTAATCCACTCGCCTGGAGTTTCTGCTTCCTTGTTTCTCCCCCAATGACTCCCAGTGAAAGTGCCCTCTGCCCAACAGGGTCTTGACTCCCAACACCTCCCAAATTAATTCTAAGTTTGGAGATTGTAGCTCAGTTGGTAGAGTGCTTAGATAGAGCACAGAAAGCTCAGATTCACCCGGGCACAATGTGAACCACCACTTCCTGTTTGTGCAGTGACACTTCATACTTGTAATTCTAGGACTTGGGAGGTTGAGGCAGGAGTAACAGCCGTTTAAGTTCGTCCATGCTGATTGCATGAATTTAGGGCAGGCTTCCTGTGTTTTCTCTATAATCCTTAATGAGAACATATGGTCTGTGCTATGGTCTGTGGTTAATCCTCCTGTAGCTCCTTTACTTTCACAGGCTTCCCTTGCCTGTAAAGTTTATCAAACATAGCTCAGCCTGGTTTTTAATGATTGTGAGACATTCCATTTTGCACTTCGTCTGACTGAGTGAAGACCCAGATGTCTTCACGGGTGCGAGGCTTGTTCCTGATTAGTAGGAAGGGCTTTCCCCCCATTACCTGTCCCTCAGAGTCTTCAATGCTGTGCTTTATAGGAGTTAGACATTTGTCTGAGTGACGAATGTAAATTTGTAACTGATACAAAAAGATAAAAGGGAACTGGGTAACAGACAAAGATTCACTCTGGCCAACTTTCTTTTTATTTACTTCCTTCCTTTGGTGTGTATTTTTTTGGGGGAGGGGGCATGGGCATTTTTTACATTTGTCTGTTTACCCATGTGTCTCAGTGGAACTTAAAGTTAAGTTTCCTTGTATTTTAATTCCAGCTTCCTGTAAGTGTAAACAGAATGACTACAACCACTCTTATTTCGGTGACTAAAACCCATTTTCTCTAGTGGCTTTAGATTTATTTATTTTCACTACTTGCTTTTTGTAAGTGAGCCAAATGACCAAAACCTTCCAATAAGTAAATTTAAACTGTAAACACACCGTGTACTTAATGTCTTTCCAAAAGCTAGCTTGAGTATCTCTTTCTAAAAGCATCCTTTGGGGTTTGCTCATAGTAAAGTGACGAGGGCACGAGCGTCTCCATTTTATAGCAATGTGCTAAACTGTTGTTTCTTGTGCACAGTAGTACAGGGAAGCCCGCACATGAGTGGTTTCTGCAGAGAGATTCTGAAGGCGATACACCTTCACTTATCAACTGGCCTTCCAGGTACATCCAGGTCGGGCGTGTGTGGCTGATGCTCCTCTCCTCCCATCGCCTCTCCTGCTCTACCACACTTAACTAACAGACATGCTCCTCTCCTCCCATCGCCTCTCCTGCTCTACCACACTTAACTAACAGACATGCTCCTCTCCTCCCATCGCCTCTCCTGCTCTACCACACTTAACTAACAGACATGCTCCTCTTTGCAACGCCTCTGAAAACCATGTGCTCGAAATAAGCTGCTTCTCATTCGTGTTCCCGGATTGCCCTTCCCATGCTGATGTTATTTTCCTTCCTGGTTCATTTGTCTTTAACTTAACATACTTCCTTGCTTGTTCATTTTCTCACCAACTCCCTACACAACTGCCAACAGTGTCCAGTAATGAGCACCTCCTCTGGGGCCACCCTACCCTGCCTATATCCCTTTTCTGCACCAGCTTTAATTTTCTTGTTTCTAAACCAGTAGCTAAGTTTCAATAGTTAAATTAAGGCATGTGACCTAATAGCAGACAAAAACTCCAATCATTTCATGATGGAGAAAGGAGGAAGAATTAAGAATGAACAAGTCACTGGCCAGACAAAGGTCCCATGTATTGAGTCTCTAACACTGACTTTGTTCTCTTGAGGTCGACTCACATAAGGACCACACATTCCATGGGGGACTTGGGGGGTGCGGGCCTCACTGCAGCTCTGTCCTCTGACAGCACCCTCCAGTGCCGCCTCGTCTCAGAAAGCAACAGCCCAGAGTGCTTGTTTCTAACGCTCATAAGGAAGTCTACTGACGATGTTCTCTATTTGAAAGCAGAGCGTGTTTTCTGAATTTGATAGGTCAAAGGAGGCCTAAGCAACACAATTTAAAATGTGTACATTATAAAACAGTCACTTTTGCTCACTCATCTAAGTGAAATGAAACTTTTACATTTTCCCAGGAAATCTATCCCAAGAGCTCTGTGTACTTTTTTGAAAGTTGTACCTGTCAGATGACTTTCCTTTTCACACCACACAGAGTGGTATTTCAAAGAGTCACTCGTGGGTGCTAATACGGATGCGTGTGTCTTCTTGGCTAAGTAGGAAGTCAGATGCTCTGCAAGAGCCTCATTACCTGTGGCCCTGGTCCTTCCTGTGTGGTGGGGACCAAATCCGAGGCCTCACGCTTGACAGACAACACAGTCTCCTGCAGCCCATCATTTCCTCTAAAGGTGAAGCCCTGAGCTGGGAGGGCAGGCCAGGCGCCCAGCAGTGCTTCTGGGCTTCCTCGGAGATGGGAAGGGTCTGCAGCTTTTGACATGTTTTTCAGTTTTGTTCTCAACAACTAACAGTGCCTCCTTAGGTTGCTTTTTAATTAGGGTGCAGCAGCAACGGGGGGAGGTCATGTGGAGGACGGGGGGGAGGGGAATAAGGGCTCACGATTCTCTTAAGGAATACTTCTTCCTAACTCTCCCATAGTGGTGTGGCTTTGAGTAAAGACATCCAAGCTGGTCCTGTCTTGGGATCAGATGATGTAGTCAGCTGAGCATCTAAAGCCTGTGTGTACTCAGTGCTTCATGAGAGGGGATGTCAGCTCAAGAGAAAGCATAAATAACTACACATGTCTATGTCTCTGGTGGCCAGTGACATAGCTGCATCTACTCCAAAACTGTAAGCTCCTTTGGAGTAGCCAGCCACCCCCACAGCCCACACCTGGGTCTCCACATGTGCACAGCATCCTTCATCCCGATGCTCATGGTGGTAGGTATGAATGAAGCTTCCCGGGCCTGCTAGGTGTTTCACTGGGATAAGCCCATTCTCCCTCAGGAAAGCATGTGACTCTCAGATTTTCAGGGGATGGAACTTTTAGACCACGCTAGAATATGGATGCAAATTTGGAGATTTCCTTCCATTTAACTGGCAAGTACTAGGTGTCTGTGCTCGGTGCCCAAGTGTGTTTTCTCACACATGCTCTCTGCCTTGGTTCCAATGCCATCCATGGCCTGTGCATGCTTCCTTCCCCCCCGTGATTACTACAACTTGCAACATAAATCCCATTTCTTTCTTAAGAGTTAAAGTTAGAGAAAAATTGGTGAAAGAGGAGAGTGCTCGCAGCAGCCCTGAACTTACCCCAGAGTCCTTAACTCAGAGGAGACAGCAGCCAGCACCAGCGCATTTCCTGCCTATCCAGTCAGAAAGTTCCGCCTTTGATAGGGTCACCAGCAAAGCAGTAAGCTCATTGAGGCCAAGCCAGAGTGGTGTCCTGACAACTGACCCTGTTCATGCCATCAAGCTGGTGACCATGGACACACCAGAAAGCACATCTGAATGCAGCTGGGCGGGGTCAGCCACCCCAAAAGTTATAAAATCTACTACCTTGAAGATCCTAGAAGGTGGGTCAAGGGATGCTCCAGTACTCCATATTTGTGAGTCAAAAGCAGAAGATGTGCTCTCCCAGGAACCTCTGGAGAGGAGTCCCAAATCACTTTTGACCTCAGAAGATGACAGACTTCTGAAAGACCACAAAGACCCCACAGGTAATAAAGATTTAGATGAGGCCATCATTCACTCCATCAACGTAGAACCTGAGAGGGAGCAGCAAGTTCAACACCCGCCCACTCAGAGAACTGGCCGGAGTGAAATGCTTCTGTATGTTCAAAGTGGTCCCGTGTCCCAAGATGCCACATTGACCGGTCATGCAAAGGAGGCATCTCCAAAGAAGCGCAAGGTTCTGGCCCGCTCTCTGTCGGATTACACAGGTCCCCTTCAGCTCCAGGCCCCCAGACACAAGGATGCAGCCCCAAAGCAGGAGCTAGAGCTGCAGAGTTCCAGGGCAGAAGGGCCTGGTGCAGAAGCCAGCATGCTAGACACCAGAGTCTCCGTCGCCCAGCTCCGAAATGTATTTATGGAGTCGGCCAGAGCCAGCAAGAAACCTGAACTGTAGGTGATGCTCCCAGCGTCCTTTTGATATGTCACTTGCACGCCCTTGGCAGACGATTCACATCTCCACCTATAGTGTGTCCTGTAAGCTTAGCTCACAAGTGTGTGCAGGGCAGAGTGTACAGGAAATGGCTCACCCACTACCATTCTGCTTCTGCCTACTAATGGGGATCTGGAGGAGTGGGTCTCTAGAGTGTTCCACCTGCAGATGGTGCATGGTAGCAGCATGTAGAAACTAGCACTCTGTCTTGACTCACTGAGATGCATAAACCTTTCCTCTCTCTCTCTCTCTCTCTCTCTCTCTCTCTCTCTCTCTCTCTCTCCCTTCCCTTCCTGTCCCCCCTCCCCTACCCCTCTCTCTCCCCTTCCTCTCTTTTTTTCTCCCCTTCCCTTTCCCTGTACTGCACTTGATGCCCTATGGTCCTAAAAGCCAATCCCGGGTTGAGAGGTCGGCTGAAGGAATGGGCTTGCCCATGGAACGGGAGAGAGGGTCTCGGAAGCCAAGACGATACCTTTCTCCTGGTGAAAGTAGAAAAACTTCTGAGCGATTTAGAACTCAACCTATAACCTCAGCAGAGCGAAAGGAGTCCAATAGGTAGGCATGCGTGTGTGCTGTCAGCAGTCCAAACACAAGAGTCTCACGACCCTGGAGGGCCTGATGGTATTTGCACAGGATTCCAGAGTTATTCCATCTCAGCTATAAGGATAACTTCCTTTACTAATAAAATGTATTTCCAAAGAATGCTGCTTTTCTTCATAGCATCAGCTTGTGGTTTTAAGATACCCACCACAGGCGAGGTGAGAAGAAACACTTGTTAGTCAGTGCTTTTAGACCTTTATGCCTCCCTTAACCAGGCGTCTCAATCAAGCATCCTCCACTGAGCATGAGGGATCCTGGACTCATCTTAGAAATGGCTTGCTTCTTAAATTTTACATTTTATGTGACATCACCATATGCAGATGTATAAAAATGATAACATTCTCCAGCAGTATGCCCACAGTCCCCGTGTAATAACTTCTTGTCGATACTACCTTTTCTTTACAAGGTGTGCACCAGGCTGGGGTTGTGTGTACACGCTCCACAGTGTCAACTAGCTGTTGTTTAGTAGTTCCAGCCAAAGCTCACACCAGTGTGTCTTTAAATCTCTAAGACGGTTCACTTGCGTGATGTTTCATGTGTAGCTTGTATGTCCACGGCTAGTCGCTGTCATTCTCTGTCCCTGTCTTTCCTAGGTACCCTTCTGGTTCAGAAATGCCAGTGGTCGAGGGTGAGTATCTCCTTTTCTTTTTCATTCTTTTACGTTTTGTCCAGGTTAAATTTAATCTGGACCTAAGATGTGGGGCTTTGTGGGCGAGGAAGCCTGGAGCCCATCAGGTTCTTGCTTTCTTTCACATTGCCTTGCTGTGAACCCCAGCTGAAATGCTCGGATCAGGCTTCCCTTGGCTTTGATTGAAGAGGCTTGTTCGGTGAACAACATGGAATAGCCATTTTGACTAAACAAAAAAGTATGGTTTACTGGTGACCACTGCACCATTCTGCAAGGCAGTCTGCTCCTTAGGACCCGTTCTTAAGTTCTTTTAGACAGACTCGTCAATAACCATCACTGTCTGTCTGGACACGGTTTGGTTTGAATTGCAGTGGGCCTTAGTCCTCCTTCCTGAGGAGAAGGCATGGGCTCCTGGGGGTTGGGGGGAAGATAGCCCAGTTATGATGTCAGTTCCTCTCCTCTTGGATTCGAGGGATGGCCAGGTCAGTCTTGAGAAGCACTTCAGAGACGAATGCTTCCCGGTGGGGTTCAGTTTTTATTTATTGTGTGGCTTTTACAGATGAAGAGAAGGTGGATGAGCGGGCCAAGCTGAGCGTCGCTGCTAAGAGGCTGCTTTTCAGGGTAAGGCGTGCCAAATGGGTTAGGAACCAGAACTCCCGGGCTCTGGCATCCCACACACTTGCAGGAGCCTCAGGGTCTCCTCACCTACTTTGCCTGTTGCTCTCTTCCCAAGCTGAGTTAGGCAGTGTCCCTTGACTTTAACAGACTACCTGAGATTATCACCTTTTTTAAAAAAATGAAAAAGTTTGTCCTGGCACACTACTTCAGAAGTTCTACTGTATGAGCAGTTGTCTCAGTTTGCTTCAGGCCTGTGATGAGGTGGGAGAGGGTAGCTGCTCACCACTGGTAACAGGAATGAGAACAAGGGGAAGAGACAGGATTCTGGAATCCTTTTTGAGGCCGATAACCTTGAACTCTGCCCCACCTCTTACATTCCTCCAGTATCAAGCTGAGACTGATGCTTCAGGATCTCTTGTGACTGGATTTGGCCACCCAGCCAACCCAGCCTGAAGTGTTCATTCTGATGGCCTCTCACTGGTGTCTCCTCCTATAAACCTCCCAGGAGAGCAGCAGGCACTTGGTTACCCCAGGGTTTTCTTTGAATTCATGTGATCCCACAGTGTTTTCTAACGGCAGGAAATGGAGAAATCCTTTGATGAACACAGTGTCCCGAAGAGACATTCGAGAAATGCAGCCGTGGAGCAGAGGCTGCGTCGCCTGCAGGACCGTTCACACACACAGCCCATCACCACGGAGGAAGTGGTCATTGCAGCCACGTGCGTCTCTGGGGGAGTTCTTAACCTGGCCTGTACCCTCATCTTTCAAGGGAGATTCAAGACATTTCTATAAAAATGGGGCAGTTTAGCTAGAAGCCGTAAAGAGGCGTATATTTCGTACTTACTCTTGGTTTGGTTTGGTTTTTCTGCCATCTAAACAGTAATGGGATGTACCTGCTGTAGGTCCTAGGCTCACATCTGAAGCGTTTTTTAATCCCCGTGTTTTATCTTTCACAATGAAAATGATGAGCAATAATGAGCCTCAGCTTCAGTGGCTGTCGGCTCCTAGGCTGTCCTTCTCCATGTGCATTATCTTCAGCCACGCCACAGCCATTTCATCATTAAATATTTTAGTACATACCTCTAAGAGATAAGCATTCATTTTGTTTTTAAATCATCGCCAAAGTGTCTAAAAATTAATTGGCAGATGGACACTTTCCAGACAGCAGGAGACCTGCATTGGGGCAGTGTGCTGGTACACTGAGATTGCCCCGACTGGGCCATTTACAGTTAGCAGATCCAGTCAACCGAGAGTGTGTATTGGTTTTTTTAATCATTTCTGTGGAATGGTGACATCCCTAAGAACCTTTGTCTGCAGGTTTGCTGTTGGAGCCTGCTGTGAGGTCATCAGCTCTCACTCACAGTGTTCTCCCACCCTGTGCACACTGGATGATGCTTTACCACTGAGCTACATCCCAGCCTTAGGCTCCTCCTCACTTTGCCTCCTGTGTTTGTAGACAAGTACATCTGTGCATCTACCCACGACTCATAGCATAGCCATTTGCTTACAAAATAATGTCTTGGATTGGCTGGTAGACACTGTAGCAGACACCCTAAAACATGGCTGGACTCTTCTGGCTGGCTGTGGTTGATACTTGCTTTTTAAATGACTTCTTAGAGTGAGGCTGTCTGTTTTAGCCGGCTCTTTTTCAAGCTTACTCCTCTGCTGGTCCATTTACTCTGGGTGGCCCACGCTTCCCGTTCCTTCCATCTGTGTCGCTTTCCATTGTTCTTTTGCAATTCATTTCCCCTCAAAGTGTTTAGCAAATATTTTTCTGTAAAATATTTGACTTTTGCCTTTCCGGATTTACAGCTGTACCTCCTTTAATGCTTCTTTTCTTCTCTCTCCTCATGAATGCTCCTCCTTTGGCCATTACTCTTAAAGTGAACCTATCCCTGCTTCGTGTTCTGGGGTCACCCACCCTGTAACGGCGAGACTTCCTAGCCCCACTGTAGCTAGAAGCACTGTGCAGCCTGCCAGGTACTGGACACACATAGCTGCATGTAGCGCCCAGTGCCACGGTGCTGGGCAGCAGGTGCATCTGGAAGCCTTGAATGCCTTTCATTTGTCTGACAAACAAGTCAGTGCAGTGAGTGTTCCTGAGATGTTTGATGTTTTGTCCTGTCATAGTACAAGGTACCGTTAATTTCATGACTGTGTGAGAAAGATAGAGTCCTTCTGCCTGCTTCCTGTGTTGGCACTAAGATTGTACTAACTCACGTATATATCTTTTTTTAACATAAAAATGATCATTCCTCAAAGACCTTTTTTTTTCATCTAAAATACTAACAGGCAAAGACTAATTTTACATTACATGAAATTGAAATGTTGGCAAGATCTAGTTATTTTTAAATATGTATACACACAGATCCAGAGCAAAAACCAAGTACTTCTGTTTGCTAATTTGGAGAGAGGAGACAATGCCTTTAGATTTTAAGATTGGTTGTAGAAATTATAGGATTTAGTGTTTTAAAATTATGTTCATAAATTATATAAATACCCACTTTGTCTTAACTATGATAAGCCAAAATACAAGAGCTAAAAATAAGACTCAGAGATGTTACATGACAGAGCTAGAGTAAACCAACTTGATCCAAAGCAGGGCTGTCTTGAGAAAGATTTTTTTTTCCCTCCCTGGAAGGCTGGGATCCTCGGGCGTCCATGCATGCTCACTTGTCCTCATGACGTCTGAACAGAAACTGGCTGTCTAGGACTGCCTGTGCATCAGTGATTAGTAAGGACGAAGGCAGAGTATCCTTCTCACAACAGAGTTGCCTGAGGCAGAGACAGTGTTGTCTTGGAGACCTTTTGAGAATCACATGCCCTCCTGGGCTGGAGCCTCCTCCTTTCCCTCGAAGTGGAAGCTATTATATCATCATCATCATCATCATCATCATCATCATCATTATTATTATTATTATTATTACTGTTATTGTAATAATAACAGCAATATTCTGAGCTTTGCACATACTCATCTAAAGCTGTGCTACCATGCCCCCAGCCCCCACAGTCCCTGCTGGGATTGGGGGATGTTTAATCACCTGAGCTTTTCTTCACCTTTCAAGTTACAGAGAATTACATTTCAGTAGCTTTGGAAATTGGCAGAAACCTATGAGAGACGTGTGTTCAAATCACACTCTGACAAAGAAAAAGCTGCTTTGCAGACTTTGCCACTGATAGGAGACCATATTGTTCCTAACTATTCAAAACCAAGAGACCACCTCCCCAGTGGCATCTCAGGAGGATGTCTGAGGCAGGAATGAGTTTCTGCCTTTCCCTTCAGCCCCTGTGACAGGCACCACCCAGGATTCCTCTCGAGGAAGGTAGATCAGGTTGATGCCAGTTCCTTCAGCAGGAGATTTCCTTTATAGATAGGATTCAGAGCTAAATGTCTGCCTGTCTGATGGTGCTGGTGTCCTGTGCTGACTCTGCTACTCACTGTCTTATTTAAGAACTAAACAGCTGCCCGCTTCTCGCCCAAACCCATCAGGGAAAATGAGCCCTTTACAAAATATGCGACATTTTTAAGAGAGTTAATATATAAATTGGCAGTAGGCATTTATTTGTTTTTGTTCGTATGGCTGACTTCTCCTTCCTTGCTTCTAGGTTACAGGCATCAGCTCGCCACAAGGCCTTAGCCAGGGACCAGGCAAATGAGGGCAGAGAGTCTGCCGAACCAGGCGAGCCTGATTCCTCCACTCTGAGCTTAGCAGAGAAATTGGCCTTGTTTAACAAATTGTCCCAGCCAGTCTCCAAAGCCATTTCCACCCGAAACAGAATAGACGTGCGGCAGAGGAGGATGAACGCAAGGTATCAGACACAGCCGGTCACTCTTGGAGAGGTGGAGCAGGTGAGTGTGTTAACTGTAACTGCAGGGTGCGTGCGTGTGTGTGTGTGTGTGTGTGTGTGTGTGTGTGTGTGTGTATGTGTGTTCTTTGAATACAGCTATGCAGTACTGCTCTTGGGTTCATGGTACAGGACAGGGTCAACCCGTGAGCCTGTAAGCGGCTTCATCTTTCCTCAGGAAACACATTTGCTGTTTCCTCTGTTGTTCATCACTTGCTTGGAATGAGTCCACTGTGGTTGATTATAAAAGCAGAGGCAAACTGCCTCCCCAGAGAGTTTGTTGGTGAATGTGTCCTGTGTGTCTCGTACCCATGCAGGCTGGTTTTCCAGTAAGACATGACAGGAGGCTGTACTGCAGGTGCCTTATCCCCACACGGGCCCGTCCCTCAGGTGACCCGTGCCCGTCCCTCGGGTGATGATTCTTCTAAACTGTGCCCCTCCAGGTGCAGAGTGGGAAGCTCATCTCCTTCTCACCCACTGTGAACACCTCTGTTTCTACCGTGGCCTCTGCGGTGGCTCCCACATATGCAGGGGACCTTCGGAAGCTGTCTGTTGACAACAGCACAAGTGCCACTGACTATAAGTCCCCTTCTCCTGCGGAAAACTCAGACTCTCCAGTCAGAAGCATTCTGAAACCACAAGCTTGGAGGCCTTTGGCAGAGCACAGTGGGAGCAAAGGAATGCCGGGGGAGTCTGGAGAGACAGAGAGCAGGAATGCTCTGACTGTGGCTGCAGAAGACAGTGGCGTTCAAACAAGGGGAGCCTTCGAGGAGGAAGGAGAGCCCTCCTACCCCATCCTTGGCAGAGTCAGGGATGGTGATGGCCAGAAGGAACCTAAGCACAGCATCCTGAGGAGGGGAAGCTTAGAACCAGGGAATCCTTCTGCTGTCCACCTTGGTGATGAGCTGAAGGAATTTTCCACTGCTAAAAGCAGTTTGCAAGAGAGTCTGCACCTGAAGGATCAGCAGGCCTCGGAGGAGAACGCAGATGTGGAAAATGTCATGAGGAAGTTCTCACTCAAAGGTAAGGCTCTGCAGCTAACTCCCAGGCTTTCTAAGGGCTCCGTGGTCTGACAAACTTCTTGCATGGTGTTCGTGTTGTTTCCGGCTAACTACATCTAGAGACGGGTTATCACTAGAATCGATCAGAAGGTCAGTGAATCATAGTCCTTTCCCCAGACCTCTCTTCCCCTCGAGTCTGACACAGTCAGTGAACTGATAGAGTTTACAGCAGCAGAAGTGTCTGCAATTCTTAACACCCCTTGATAAGGGTTTTGGGTGACTGCTGACATTAACTCACACAATAGCCTTCTGAGCTCCTGGACTGTGTTGACCCCTTTTACTAAAGCTGATGGCCCAAAAGTCCTGCACCCAGTAAGCACGGAGAGTAAGGACTTGAACCCGTGTGGTTTCCAGACTCGTCACGCATTCTCATCATACAGTTTATGCACTGTCTGCTTTAGAGACTGACCTCCTTGTGTTGACACACGTTGATCGTATGTCAGTCGAGACGGGCTTGGGTTGAGTTCAGCTCGCTAGAAATGGAGATGTACGGGCAGCACAGCTTATTCAGGCTAGCTTCCTCTCAGTGGCCTGGGTAACCCTCCGTGTGCCCACTGCCTGACTCTGGTGCTGCACCTTGGGGTATACAGCTGGAAAGATGTTTGCCTGGGCACTGATGCTCACTGGCTCTCATCCTCAGAGTTTGGAGAAGCTGCTTTGGAGCAGACGGAGGCGGCTGCCAGGAAAGCCTCTGTTCAGATGGCAACCCCAGGGGCCTGGAAGCCGCAGGGGTCCTCTGAGCAAGCCGCAGAAAAGCTCTTCAAGAACCCCAGCGCCATGTTTGCTTCCGGAGAGGTCAAAGTGCCAGTGGGCGACAGTATCCTGGATTCACCCAGCAAAACCATGTCAATCAAAGAAAGGTAAGCCCTTCGGTGATTGGCAGACATATTGTGGAGGGATGCCAACTGGCTGGCCTATGCTGTCAGGCTAGAATAACCCTGGGAAGCCGAGGCATAAGATCACAAGCTCCACCTCCTTTAGCAAAGGTGAGATGTCCAGTCCAGACTTGGAGGAAGGATGAACAGGCACACCTTGCTTGTCTGTGGTCTCTCTGTTATTTCACATCCAGTTTTCTGGGAGCTGCGACCTAGGCTCTTCCTCATGCAGAAACATGTGATTCAAACTGCAGGTACAATCACCTTCTGATATTCTTGGTAAAATAAATATAGGATGAAGATAGATGAGTTCACACAGAGGATCTGTGTCTTAGAGATTAGAATCTGTTTGCTGTATATTATAGGAAATAAGATGAATTGCCTTTTTCTAAATTTTTGTCACATGTATTTATTTGCATGCGTGTTTGAGTGTGTTCGTGAATGTGTGTGTGTGTGTGTATGTGTGTGTATGTGTGTGTACTTATACACATGTGCCATAAAATATGGGTGGCAGTCAATGGGCAACTTGCAGAAATCACTTCTTCTCTTCCAGTGTGTGGTTCCTGGGATGGAACTCAAGTAGTTAGTCTTGGCATGCTGAGCCATCTTACCAGCCAAAGATGAATGATTGTTTTGAACCTAGAAATTTTTTTCCCTCTCCCTCCTTCCTTTTTCTTCCCTTCCATCCTTCCTTCCTTCTCTCCCTCCTCCCTCCCTCTTTTAATTATTTTCTAACTTCCTGACTCCCCCACCCTCTCCTGTCTCTCTCCCTCCTCTCCCCTACTTTTTCCTCCTCTCCTTCTACCTCCCCACTTCCCCTTTCCTTCCTTCTTCCTCCCTCCCTCCCTTGCTGGTGAGTTCACTTAGAGTTTTTCACCTGCTAGGCAAGCACTTTACCACTGAGCTGCAGCTCTGGCCTGGAAATTTCATTAGATAGTAGCTGTGGGATTTCTTGATTCACTTGCTTGTTTTCAGTAAACTCTAGTGGATCTGTATCTTTCTGTGAGTTATACCCTGAGAGAAAATGCTTCTGTTTAAAGCTGGACTGCTATGGAGCACAGCTTTTTAACCAGGCTTTGTAGGGAAGTGAGAAGGTGACTCAAGGCTTCTGTGAACTACCTGGAGGGGGGTCCAGACACAGGGACACAGGCAGTATGCACCTGTTTCTTATCTGGAGCCAAAACCGCTCAGAGATTCCTGACCCAAGTCTACTCAGAATTCTGGCAGGAGTTATTGCAAAATATTCAGCTACTCCATTTTATTGTTAATGGGCTTTTTAAAAGGTCAAGGTCCCTCCACTCAGCAATTATGTTGGCTCTCGTATGTTGATAGGAAATAGGTCACCTATGACCTCCCCGTGTCTTGATGGTACTTTTGTGTGTACATCACTGAAAATACTCAAGTATCTATCTTTACCATTCCCGAGAGACGGTTCCCTGAGTGGGGACTCTAATCCTTCTCCTCATTAAGTGAAGCTTGATCTAGTGAGAAGAAGGCTGTTATTCAAACACTTATTTGGGCTTTGCTTTTCTTTCCTAGGGTGACATATAGACTTCTAGGTCTTTCAAACCATATTTAGTCCAGCAATTCTGACTGCCTCGATTTGCCAAAGAAGGCATCTTAGTAAGGGTTTCTATTGCAGTGAAGAGACACTATGGCCATGGCAACACTTAGACTCCTTTACATTGCTTCTGTTGGGTAATTTTGTTACAGCAATGAGAAAAACTACTACAGTGTCTAGAGAGTCTAATTTGAACCATCAACCAGAGTGAAAATTAGGATTCTTTTTCTAGTGGATTAACAAAGCCACCATTTTATCACTGTCTAAAAGATGTGAGAACACAGGGTCCCTGACTTAGTCAGGGTTTCTATTCCTGCACAAACATCATGACTAAGAAGCAAGTTGGGGAGGAAAGGGTTTATTTAGCTTACTTTCACATTGCTGTTTATCACAAAGGAAGTCAGGACTGAAACTCAAGCAGGTCAGGAAGCAGGAGCTGATGCAGAAGCCATGGAGTGATGTTCCTTACTGGCTTGCTTTCCCTGGCTTGCTCAGCCTGCTCTCTTATAGAACCCAAGACTTTCAGCCCAGGGATGGCACCACCCACAAGGGGCCTACCCCCTTGATCACTAATTGAGAAAATGCCCCACAGCTGGATCTCATGGAGGCACTTCCCCAACTGAAGCTCCCTTCTCTGTGATAACTGCAGCGTGTGTCAAGTTGACACACAAAACTAGCAAGTACAGTCCCCTTTTAGGAACATTTTTGAAAAAGTGTTAAAGTTCTGTAAGTTAGAGATGGAAGCCTGTGAAGTCTACTGGGCCTTTCTAGTCACAATCCCATCTCCTCTGACTCTGGCTCATCTGCCCCTTTCCACTCTGAGGAGAAGATGACCAAAAAGCAAGAAGATCCACCCTTTAACCTGAGGGCTCCACAGACTGATACAGCTCCTGTAAATAGTGGAGAATCCATCTCTTACAGAGAGGGTGGAGAGAGGCAGAAATCTGTCTTAGGGGTTAACTAGGGTCCCTGTGTTCATGCCCCTTCATTGTTCCTCTGCACCCTACACAGCCTGTCTCCATGTCTCCCCAGAAAACTCCTGCTCTGACTTTAAGCTGGAAGATATCAGCTACCAGTGAGTCCTCAGATTGGTGTAGGAATAGAGAGAGGGCTCACCTTTATTTATTTGTCCTTGACTCAGCCTCTCAGTTCTGGTGCTACAAGTAGTATCTGGGGTTGAGTAATTTGGAAAGCAAACGAATGTACTTTGGCTCCATTTTCTTGAAAATACCATCTCAGGTAGAGGCTCCCCTGCCAGCTTAGAACATGGAGGAGGGTCAGGTCAGCTCAGCCAAACCTTTGCTCCCTTTAACAGCTACCTAGAAAGACTGGTTTCAAGGAGAAGAGATTTATGTTGGCCGTCTCAAGTCTTCAGCTCCCAGTTGGCTAGTTCTGATGCTTCTGGGAACCCAGGAAGTGGAGAGCCAACAGGAGAGGGCTAGAGAGGATTGATTCATGCACTAGTGGTCCCACCAACCTTCAAGGATTGACTCCAGGGGAACATCTCCAGAGAGCAGCTAACTGGATCAGCTCTTCCACTACTGATCCAGAGCCCAGAGTACAAACTCTTTCTAAAGAAAAAGACATTAATCCGTATTAAGTATCTCTTCATGCCCTGAAGTTCTGCTCAGGATACCATCATGATGACAGTTAACATGTGTGTGAGAAGAAGCATACCGTACTACAGACACCAGAGGAGGCTCCACTCCCAGGCGCTCTAGCACACCCAGGATCCCAGGATCCCAGGATCTCAGGATCCCAGGAGCTTGGTCACACCAGGATCTCAGGGTCTCAGAGGCAGCTTGACTCCCAGAAGCTCTGACACACCCAAGATCTCAAGATCACAGGGTCCCAGAATGACAGGATCACAGAGACAGCTGAACTCTGAGGAGTTCTGACACAACCAGGATCACAGGAAGAACAGGCTCTAGCCAGATATAGAGAGGGCAAGTAGCACTAGAGATAACCAGATGGTGGGAGGCAAGCGTAAGAACATAAGCAACAGAAACCAAGGTTAGGTGGCATCATTAGAACCCAATTCTCCTACCATAGCAAGTCCTGGATACACCATCACACCAGAAAAGCAAGACTCAGATCTAAAGACATTGCTCATGATGATGATAGAGGACTTTAAAAAGAACATAAATAACTCCCTTAAAGAAATACAGGAAAACACAGGTAAACAGGTAGAAGCCCTTAAAGAGGAAACACAAAAATCCATTAAAGAATTACAGGAAAACACAATCAAACAGGTGACGGAAATGCACAAAGCCATCTAAGACCTAAAAATGGAAATAAAACCAATAAAGAAATCACAAAGGGAGACAACTCTGGAATTAGAAAACCTAAAAAGGATATCAGGAGTCATAGATGCAAGCATACAAGAATACAAGAATACAAGAGATAGAAGAGAGAATCTCAGGGGCAGAAGACACCATAGAAACATTGACACAACACTCAAGGAAAATGCAAAAGGCAAAAAGCTCCTAACCCAAAACATCCAGGAAATCCAGGACACAATGAGAAGACCAAACCTAAGGATAATAGGTGTAGAAGAGAGTGGAGACTCCCAATGTAATGGGGCCAGCAAATATCTTCAACAAAATTATAGAAGAAAACTTCCCTAACCTAAAGAAAGAGATGCCCATGAACATACAAGAAGCCTACAGAACTCCAAATAGACTGGACCAGAAAAGAAATTCTTCCTGTCACATAATAATCAAAACACCAAATGCACTAAACAAAGAAAGAATTTTAAAAGCAGTAGGGGAAAAAGGTCAAGTAATATATAAAGGCAGGCCTATCAGAATTACACCAGACTTCTCACCAGAGAGTATGAAAGCTAGAAGATCCTGGACAGATGTCATACAAACCCTGTGAGAACATAAATGCCAGTTCAGACCCAGCAAAACTCTCAATTACCGTAGACAGAGAAAACAAGATATTCCATGACAAAACAAAATTTACACAATATCTTGCCACAAATCCAGCCCTACAAAGGATAATAGATGGAAAATACCAACACAAGGAGGGAAACTACACCCTAGAAGAAGCAAGAAAGTAATCTTTCAACAAACCCAAAAGAAGACAGGCATGCAACATAATTACACCTCTAACAATAAAAATAACAGGGAGTAACAATCACTTTTCCTTAATATCTTGTAACATCAATGGACTCAATTCTCCAATAAAAAGACATAGACTTACAGACTGGATACATAAACAGGACTCAGCATTTTTCTGCGTACAGGAAACCCACCTCAGTAACAAAGACAAACACTACCTCAGAGTAAAAGGTTGGAATCCAATTTTCCAAGAAAATGGTCCCAAAAAACGAGCTGGAGTAGCCATTCTAATATCAAATAAAATAGACTTTCAACCAAAAGTTAAGAAAAAGGATAAGGAAGGACATTCCATACTCATCAAAGGAAAAATCTACCAAGATGAACTCTCAATTCTGAACATCTATGCTCCAAATGCAAGGGCACCCACATTCATAAAAGAAACTTTACTAAAGCTCAAAGCACACATCACGCCCCACACAATAATAGTGGGAGTCTCAACACCCCGCTCTCAGCAATGGACAGATCATGGAAACAGAAACTAAACAGAGACCCAGTGAAACTCACAGAACTTATGAGCCAAGTGGATCTAACAGATATTTATAGAGCATTTCATCCTAAAGCAAAAGAATATACCTTCTTCTCTGCACCTCACGGTACCTTCTCCAAAACTCACCATATAATTGCTCACAAATCAGGGCCTCAACAGAAACAAGAAGATTGAAATAATCCCATGCACCTTATCATATCATCACGGACTAAGGCTGATCTTAAATTCCACAAAAACAACGGAAAACACACATACACATGGAAACTGAACAATGCTCTACTCAGTGATAACCCGGTAAAGGAAGAAATAAAAAATTAAAGACTTTTTAGAATTTAATGAAAATGAAAACACATCATACAAAACTTATGGGACACAATGAAAGCAGTGGTGAGAGGAAAACTCATAGCTCTGAGTGCCTCCAAAAAGAACCTAGAGAGAGCTTACACTAGCAGCTTGACAGCACACCTGAAAGCTCTGGAACAAAAAGAAGCAAATACACCCAAGAGGAGTGGACAGCAGGAAATAATCAAACTCAGGGCTGAAATCAACCAAGTAGAAACAACGAGAACTCTGCAAAGAATCAACCAAACCAGGAGCTGGTTCTTTGAGAAAATCAACATGCTAGATAAACCCTTAGCCAGACTAACCAGAGACACAGAGACAGTGTCCAAATTAATAAAATCAGAAATGAAAAGGTAAACATAACAATGGACACCATGGAAATTCAAAAAATCATCAGATCCTACTACAGAAGTTTATACTCAACTAAATTGAAAAATCTGGATGAAAGAGACCCTGGATTCTATCCAAGAACTACCAGCCAATGATTCGGTAAGCTTTTATCACAGAGTGTAAGGCCTTCTGCCTCCAGGTCAGATAATGGATAGAATCAGGAAATTTAGCACTCAGGGCCTTGAAGAGCCCCATGTTCAGATGACGCATGACAAACAAGGCCAGGAGGACGAGGCGCCTGAGTGGAAACTGCAACAGCTAAACTAAGCACTGTTCTCACTGGTGGGAGTCAATACCTGACAAGCAGCAACTGGGCAGACTGGGGACACAGCAGAGGGAAGCACCATCCATGGCAACAAGAGCTTCTGGCATAGCAATACCAGCCTAGGGTCAAGTGTTCAAACACATGAGCCTGCAGGGGCGTTTTGTGTCCAATCACAACATATCCAAACCCAGACTACAGCTGCTTGGCTGCTTGGCAGTCACTGTTTTGGGTCATGTACTGTGATCACAGGCGTCACTTGTCAGAAAGCACAAGGGAGTGGGGTCCCATCACCTCAATTCTTTACTCCCCACCCTAGCCTTTAAGTTGTTTGAACACCAACCTCAGTGAGTCTCCTAGGCCCTGTCCATTTGTCTCTCCCACTCTGTTGAACTCAAATGGCCGAGATGTTTTCCTTCATGACAGATGCTTCATGGCAGCATCTTGTTCTACAAGATGGCTTCTCAGACAATCAAATGTGCAAGCAGCCTTAGATAAAGTCCAGCTGTGCCTAGCCTAAAATGTGTTGGTAACACTCACCCTTAATGAGATTCTTTTTTTTTTTGGTATATTTTTCCCCTTGGAGAAAGTTGAACTGATAATTTTTCAAAGAGTATTTTTAGAAAGTAGTTTGTGTCAGGATTCAAGGTAAAGACAAAGGCAATCTAGAGGGAAAGACGGGGCTGGGAAGAGAAGCGAGCAGTGATTAGTCATCACTTGCCTTTACTTGAAGTAGATACCAAGATGCTGTGTCTTTCTCTTTTTATTAGTATACTCACTGTACAAAGCATTGTTTCACTGTGACATTCCCACACACGAGTAACACAACCTGCCCTGTTTCTCTCTCCTGTCCTTCACGCTTTAAGGCCCCTTTTAGCAGTGTTTTCTAAAGGCTGTTCCTACCCCTAAGTGGCCAGCAGGGGTCACAAGAAGGCATTTTGCTGGAGATAGTTAACTTTTCTGTCTCCCTTCACTCAGGGCATGAGGAAGGCAGAGTCGCTTCCCTTACTCAATGATGGTGCCTATTTATCTGACAAAGTCAGTTCCAGCTTTTCTTTCCAAACAACTAAAAATAAATCTTTGGGACCGTCATGGAAAGGATGCTTTTGTAAGTTCTGAGAGTGGGGTGCTGGAATCAGTTGACGTGTCCTCCTTTCAGGCTGGCACTGTTGAAGAAGAGTGGCGAGGAAGACTGGAAGAACAGGCTGATTCGGAAGCAGGAATACGGCAAAGCCACGGCCACCGGCAGCCTGCATGCGCAGGAGGTGGAGCAGTCCCTGAAGAAAAAGGTACTGGGTCGACCGCACGCACGAATGCCTCGCTGTGTGTCTCAGGAGTGAGTGTGTGGCTTAACCACCCCTGTGTTAGACCACCGGTCCCTTAGGAGACACTGTTTGTCACTGTGCTGCTAAAGCTAACCACCAGGTCAAGGCTGGAGGCCATGATGGGTGCCAGCACCATGCAGTTGCCTCAACAAATACGTGCCTCAGTTCCCAAATGTGTTCACTGTTAAATCTTAAATAAAGTCTGCTGTTAGAATGTGATCAAATGAGACAACAACTAACCAGAATAGTTTATAAGTTGCATAGCAAGCACAGACTTAAATTGCGGTCCATGAGGACTTTCTGCCTAATCGTAAGTCCGTTTCATGATGATGAGGTATTGCTTTTATTGAGGACCTATGTATGACTATCAATTAAATTAAGTCACTTGTGCAAGCATTTTATATGTGCATGTATCAAAGAATTGTTGGCTCACAAATGTAGTGATCATCAGCCTTGGCCAGGTACTCCACGCTTCCGCCATGATGTCCTTGCCCACTGGTGCTGTGGATACAAATGTGCTTGCTGGCTGAGGACAATGATACACTTGAGCCACACCCAGTTATCCAACTTCTAGCATCTTCTAAAGTCTTCAGAAACATACAACTTAGTAGCAGAGCTGTCAACTGTACATGGTATCACTTCCCAATGCGGTTGTTTTGAAAGATCCAGATTCTCTACAGTCAGGTCAAAACAAAAACAAAGCTCAAACTGAGATGGATTTCCCACAGGTCTGCTTAGGAGAGTGAGGGCTCATGTTATTTCCAGATCGCTGGAAACTGTAAGACACTTGGCTGAGGCTCTTAAAGACAGGAGTCTCAGGCTCCCCTGCATTTACTCTTGGGATAGAAAACCCAGTTCTGGAAGCAGCAGGGCTCTAGGTCCAGCCTGCACCTGCATGTGCCACCCCAGGCTTGCTCGGCTCCCGCTTCTGCAGCCACGGTGAACTCACTGTTCCTAGACTCTTCGGTGGCCTAGTTCACTTTGGCCTAGACAATAAGCTCTTTGAAGTTAAAATAAGCTGATCTATTTTAGGCTCTTGTCCCTCACATGGGGAAATCTCAAGTTCTGCTAAGGTCACGAGGTTTTCAGCTACCTCTGACAACATGCAGGTTCATTTCTCCCCAAGGACTGGGGGTCTGCTTCAATGCGCCTGCATGAGGGAGGCGACGCACACACCTTAAATCTGGCGTTTCTCGAGACGACACTTAAGCTTGCTTGAAAGCTATTCCAAGTGTCTGTCTGAACGCCGCCCTGGAGAAGGGAAGACATTGCTGGCATGTGCATGCAGACGAAAGCCTGGTACCTAGGGAAAATTGAGACTTTCTCATGGGCGGCCATCAGGAGATGGGGGGTGGGGGGGTAGGTACCACAAATGTCACTCTTACAGCCAGACACAAAGAAGCTGGACCTATGGTCGCTCGAACCCCAGATCTGAGTCTTTCAAAGAGCGTGCATCTGTGGTTACCAGACATTTCCTAGCTCATGGTATGTGGTACACAGACGCAGACTGCAGCTTTGGGAATGTACAAGAGTAAGCCATGTTCATCCCTCCCATGAAAATCCATGGGACACTGGCTCTGATGAATGCTGTGGAAGCCGGGTGGGGAATTGAAATGTTCCAGCAGCCACCTCAAGAAAAGAACATAACTAAGCATGATGACACACACCTGGAGTTCCAGCACTTCCAAAAGAGAAAGATACCCACATTCACCCGTGGCCTCTGTATGTGCACACACATGTATATTTGCATATACCATATACACACATACACCACAAAACAAAACCAATTCCTATTTCTATTAATACCATACTAAGAAGTTAAAACTTTGAGGATCTAGTAAGACCCTTAAAAAGACACTAGCAGGCTGGAGAGACAACTCAGCGGTTAAGAGCATTGGCTGCTCTTCCAGAGAATCCAGAGTCAATTGCCAGCACACACATGGGAGCTCACAACAGTCCCTAACCCCAGTCCCAGGGAGCCCGACGCCCTCTTCTGGCTTCTGTGGCATCAGGCATGTATTCAGAGCAGAAGCATACATGCAAGCAAACACCTGCACACAAGAAAATGATGGGATTATTTTTCTTAAACACAAGAACCGTTAGGGGGTGGGGTGGCCATTTTCCCAGCTCTCAGGAGGCTGGGACAGGAGGTTTCTGTATGCTCATTCCTTCCTAGGCTACCTAGAAAGTTTCAGGTCAGCCAAGGCTACCGCGTGATCCCTGTCTCAAAGCAACAGCAACAACAAATTAAATAAGTAATTGCCTTGGAAATCTGTAACAGTTTTCCATGTCAAAGGGATTGTCCCCAAAGAAACCACGATGTTTCTACACATGTGTCATCTGGGGCCCTATGTGATAAAAAAAAGTCTTATTTGGGCTCATGAGTAGCTTTGAAGAAAGTAAGACTTTTCCTTATCGTGCTCAGCCTTGATCCCCAGGGGCGGTTATTTGCTTTTTAAGTTCTTCTTCAAGATTAACAAAATGACTCTTTAGAGCAGATTGCCCCAGCTGGCCTCATGTCCCATGGAAATGACTCAGGTCCCCTCCTTCTCCTCTTCTCCTCCTCACAGCCCCCATTCCTGCCTCCTGGACTTGAGTTAGTGTAGGTCTGGGTGAGCAGGCTGGCACCTGGGCTTCTGAATGTGACACTTAGCACTCAGCAGTAAGGACCCAAAAGCCGCTAAGCAGCAGCATAGACCAGGTCCACACTTGAAGGGACGTGTGTACTTGAGCAGGATTTGTTTTCGTGTCCATCGCGAGAAGGAAGACAAAGCACGGTCTTGCGGAGGTCCCTGCCAGCCATCTTCTTTCTCTCTAGCAAATTATAACGAGCTCTCAGCCCTACTTGGGCCTAGTAAGCACTGCGGTATAGAAGGTGACTTATGTCCGTGTGAAGACAAGTCATCCAGTGTCTGGGGCTTTTCCCAGGAAATAGAATTCCACTGTAGAACTGGCTGTCTCCAGGCCTCACCTGTGTGTGAGTCCTGGGCAGGACGGGGTGCTCTTCCTGTTGCCGCACTAATGAGGTTGGGTAAGGCTGGGGTCTCAGATGTCACCAAAAAGACCTGAAAATTCAAGGAAGGGACCCTTGGCACATTTGTGCTGGAATCGTGTGTCATGGCTGAGGAGTGTCATGCTGTGGAGTGATGTCTGCTTACGGGTTGGGTTGTCCTTCCTCCTGCCCCTGAGGAACGGTTGCATGCTGTTCACGGCTCTGGGACATGCGGCTCTGGGACGTGCGGCTCTGGGACGTGCGGCTCTGGAATGTGCGCATGCTCGTGCTTCTGCCTGACGGAACGCAGGCGCATAATGATCAGCACCGCAGAGCCTGCTCTTCCCGTCCTCTACAATGTTCCTATTTGTTTTAACCTGTAGGAAGAAGGAGGACTTACAGCCGATAATGCCATTTCTAATCTGCTTTGGGTAAGCCTGACTCTAATGCAGGTGTCCTTCTGTAAAGGAACACAGTGGATTCCGCTGGTGGGTGCCAAGCTTAGACACACAGCCTGGAGACAGAAATGCAAAGAGAGAGGGGTCTACCTTGAGAACACTACAGAGAATCCTCAGAGCCATGACTCTGAAAAAGAAAGCTGGGGATTCTTAGTAGAATCTTATGTGTATATATGTGTATGTATGTATATGCGTGCATGCATATTTGTATATATACATATATGTACATACACATATATGTATACACTTATTATTTATATATATTTCGTGTGTGTGCGTGTGTACGCACCGCACGTGTGTGTGTGTGTGTGTGTGTGTGTGTGTGTGTGTGTGTAGAAACATCATATATAAAGGGAGGCCAACACTTTCCTGAGTGTACTCAGTTCATGGTCCTACATAGCATAATTTGTTTTTAGTGGCACGGGACCATCTCAGGCAAGTACAGATCATCTCAACAGTGTCATAGTGGCTATAATTGTTGCTAGTTCCTTGTTCTCTGGAAACCTTACCTAGGGAAAAAAACGTCTTTGAAGGATTAGTGCCTCACAGTCCCTTAGAGGGGCTAAGGCCCTCTGCTCACCAAGCATAAGTAACTGTCCCTATGGCTGCTAACATGGCTTCTAATTTCATGGCACCTATGGGTTCCCATGCCTGCCCCATTTGTTTTTTATATCCCTGGGCAGCATGCAGATTTCTTTGAGTGTGGCAGCTGATTCTGTGTCCTAATAGAATGAAAACACCACAAAGAATGTGGTCATTTGTGCTAACATATTTAAACTGTTGGCACAAGGCCCAGCTCTCATCCCTTTAACTCATATCCATATACATTTATATATGAGTTCCAGTAATCTGCCCTTCACCTATTCAGTTACTACACCGCCCTGGCCGAGGAGCATGGCAGGGCCGGGTGAAAGGTATGTCACTCAGCAATGACACTCAAAGGAAGGATGGCCTTAGAACCAAAATTGCTATGAGAAAGTTAACTGTTGGAAAACTTGTCATGTGTGTCTCCTCTCCCTCCACCCCCCACTTGTCCACTCCTACATCCTGGTCCGCCTTCCAGTTTTCCCTCTAATCCTCTTGCTCTGCCCTATAGGAACCTGTATTTGCTTCTACTTACTCTCCTGCTATGCCTGCCGCCCATAAACACCTGTCTTTTGTATCTGTTAATCAGGTGAGGAAAAGCCTATGGATTGGGCCCCACTGCCATTTCTGAGTGGTACAGAAGGCTTTGTTTGGGGGATAAGCAGCTCCTTTGTGGCATTCCGTGTGTGTAGAGGAAGGCGGAGGTTGTGCGTATCTCTGTGCGGTTGTGCATGTGTTTAACATTTCATATTTTTCAAAGTAACTCAACCCACACCCTATCCTTCACCCCATATTCTTAGGTGGATTCAGTACTGTGAATTCCCCCCTCAAAGTCATGAAACTGAGTGTGAGGAACAGGTTCAGTTTTTCTACCTCTGACTTTTCAGTCCTGAGGCAGGAGCCCAGGAAGCAAGAGAGCAGCCATGGTTCCAGCCGAGTACAGTGCATCCCTGCCCAGGTCGCTGTTGGATACGCCCTCAGCTCTGACCCACATCGTCTGCCACCACATCAGCATACAGGATGGCGTCCCTCCTCCATAGGCTTGGTCCTCTCCTGACCATCGTTCTTACCTTCCTGATTTTGCTCAACCACTGATCTTAATCTCTGTAGAGCTGGAAACAGGCAGTATTCACCCGGCCCTGGGCCTTCTTGTACCTTGAAAGCTCATTTCTCTTCACTGCTGGGCAGTGTTCGTGTGTCTGAATGGACCAAGCTTATTTAGCCATTCACCTTCTTGATGGCATCTTGGTTGGGCAATTGTGGGTAAGGCAGATAGAAGCAAAAGCCCACGTGCGATTTTTTTTTTTTTTTTTTTTTTTTTTTTTTTTTTTTTGTTAAGACACACATTTCAACATTCAGGTGTTAAGGACATGACTGAGAAAGTCTACGATAAGAGCATGCTTAGTTTCCTAAGAAGCTTCCAGATGCCTTTCACAGTGGCTGCATCAAGTTCACATTTCTCCAGTATCCAATGAGATGTGTTATGTTCCTCAAAAATCTTTGAAAGCTCAAAAGTTTTTAATGTCAGTGTTTTAGATTTTGGCCATGCCAAGAGATATATCATAGGGTCACATTTTAGCATGTGAGACCCTCACAGGGTGTCATTGTTGACTATACTGTCATGCAGTCCTTTTCTACCCATATCTATTCTCTGTTCATCCATTTCCCAGTCTTTGAGTTTTACAGTCCTTTGTGAATCTTGGATAACAGTCCTCAGTTAAATAAGGCCTTCAAATATTTCCTTCCATCCTGTGATTTGTTTTTTCATTCTTCTGACAGAGTCTTTCACAGAGTAGTTTATTAATCTCAGCGAAGTCCAGCTTGGCAACTAATCCTTTCATACATCATGCCTTTGGTATTCTACCTAAAAGATAGACCCAAGCTGGGAAAAATGACATGCATGAGGCCATAGGTTTAGTCTTAGTAGAGTGGTGTGTGTGTGTGTGTGTGTGTGTGTGTGTGTGTGTGTGAGATAGAGAGGGGATGAGGGGGAGATTAAGTTCATGTCTAGCATTTCTCCTATTACCTCTTAGGAGTTTTATAGTTTTACACTTCACAGATAAGATTATGAGCCACTTGGAGTTAGTGTTTGTGAATTACATATGATCTAATCTAGGTTCATTTTTGTTTTATATGTAAGCAAGTATGTAAATATCCCAGCACATGACTTCTTAAAAAAACTCCTTTCTCTGTAGTACTACCTTATTCCTATACTCATTGGGGTTCAGTCAGCTGTAGGTATGCGGGTCTGGTTCTAGAATTTCTATTCTGTTCTGACGATATAGTCAATGCCATACTGTCCTGAGTCCTATAGCTTCATGAATATTTCACCTGAGAGTTCTACCTTCATCCCTCAGTTTCTGTGGCCTGTTCCAAGGTTTCTGCTTCTCCTTATTCATTCAAGTTCAAGATAAGCTTATCTATTTATAAAAGAAACTTGTGGGACTTTTCTTAGGATCTAGAGAATATCAAATTGGTGAGAACTGAGTTGAACATCTATCCATGAACATTGGATATCTTCCACTGAATTTTTATTGAGTTAAGAAAAATTCATCAAAAGCAATTTATGTTTTATGACCTCAAACTTCAGAACATTTTAAGCCATGTATTATCACCTTTAACCCTTTACCAAGACATATGTGTTAACAGGTTTATGTATTATGTTAACAGTGTTCTCAGTGATAAGTCCAGAAGTGCTGGTGTCTTGAAGTTTCAAGATTCAAGAACACAGAGAAGGAAATAATGTGTTTGAACAGTGCACAGGTCTGTGAGGCAGCGTGCAGCCTCTCCTTCCTCGCCAGCTGGTGACGGGGCCAGACTGAAATCACTTCAAACTCTGAACACAGGGCTTGTACAGCATTGTCTCCAATTTCAGGTCCCTAGGCGCTGATGGAGACATGGATCGAAATCTTTGATCAGGGGAAATCAAAGCTGACTTCTTTACCAGCACACAGGACTTTGATCCCTGGCCTTATCTCTATTACTTAGCATATGCTCCTATCACCTCTGCAGTCATTTACTCAATGGAAGGTAAAAGACTTAAAAGCCAGATCACAAGAGTTCTTCCTACGGACCTTGTTAACTGTGGAGGAATTTTGCCTTTTAATTAGCTGCTAATCTTAATGATACCTGAGCTGCACTCTCCTGCCGTATCTCATCTCTGTGGGTGAGAAGTGGAGATTTGCTGTAATTCCTCAGTAGGTTAGGAGAAAGTCAAGCCCATCTGCAGCTAGCTTTGCATCCTGGAAACGCCTCACTGGCTGTCCTGATAGGTCTGCACCTCCTCCTCCCTCCCCAGCCTCTTCTCTTTCTCCATCACGCCCCTGTCCCCTCTCCCATTCCCTTTGCTTCTCTCCACCATACTGATGGCATCTGCATTTGCATGAGTAGCTTATAGGTAAAGCAGGCCTTCTGCCAGTATTCAGCCTCCACTCTCGCTATTCTAGGCTACCAGGCACCCATCTGTAAGACACAGAACTTACCAAACAAGAAAAAGATCTCGTGCAGGAAAACCAAGACAATAATGAAGCTTCAAACTGAAAAATGAAAAAGACAAATACAGATGTGTCCATACTTTGAGAGGTTTCATTCGTTGGGGTGGATCTCCTAGGATTTCCAGGGGATGCACACTGCTTACCTGTTACTCCCACTACAGCCTTAGAAGACCAAGGGGTACAAACTTGGGGTTCCCCAGGACAAACATGCCAAATAGCCAAGTTATCTAAAAATTTTCAGAAAAAGAAAACCTTCTATGTTTAATACTTGCACTTAGAAGAAAGTAGAAAACAATCCTTCTGGAAGGTTTGAGTAGAGTCGCTCCATCCCAGGGCTCAGAGCTTCTGTCTTCCATGAAAACACTTTGGGTGCTTCCAGGAGAGCTAAGCTGGTGACTGGAGGCACACAACTTTACTACACCCTGCGCTTTGGAGAGGCTATGAGCTCACCATAGAGAAAGGAGCCAATTTTAATGGCATTCTGGGTGGTTTCAAGAAATATTTCTTAGCCAGCTGCTCTGTTGGTTTTAATTAAACCTTACTTGGACACCTCATTTTCAAGCAGACTTATTCTCTCAAACTTAATTGTATCTTTCCTTCGAGAGAAACTCAAAGTTTACTTAGTAAATTTACACAGCTAAAGTGTTCTTTAGAATTGGGGTCATGGTATCAATCCTGAGTGGAAAGGTTTTAAAGGACTTTTTAAACTGTTAGTAGTGTTCATATTGGCAACAGTTAAAACTTGTAGGGAAGTTTCCATCCTAGGCAGGGTGCCCCCTATACCCTTCTCCTGACACAATTTCTGCTTTCAACTCTTCCTGTTACTTCTCTCTCCCTCTCTCTAGTCCCCTCTTCCATGTCACATTTGACTGTATGAATCTGTGTCTGTGTCCCTGTGACTGTCCTTATGCATTTGACTGCATATGTGAGTATGTATATATGTGTGACTGTTAATGTGTGTGACTGTGTTGGTGGCTGAGTATGTAAGTGTGTATGCATGTGTGACAGTTAATGTGTATGATTGTGTGTGTGTATGTACATGTATGTATGTGTATGTGTACTATTAATGTGTGTGGTTGTATATGTACATATGTCTATGTGTATCTACATGTGTGGCTGTATATATGAATGTGTCTGACTATATGTGTCTAATTTTATTTTTCCTTCCTGAACCGTGAGCCTGATGTTTGTACAGTATGACAACCTGCCCCTTTAGTACTTCAGTGAGTGCTGCCTAAAGTCAAAGGCGTTTTCCTTCATGCCCATGATACAGTGATCATGACAGAGACTTGACACCGGCCTCGGGTTTACCAAACCATGTCCGTGTTTGAACTGTCAGTTTTCCCCAATAGTATTCTTACTAGACCCAGCCCTGGGCCCACACCAGGATCATGCACTGCATTCAGCTGGCAAGGTTACCACTTGGTCTGAACTACTAAGGATCTCAGAACCACTTCTGGCCATGATGACTGGCTGGAGACTCCTGTGCAAGGAAGATTGGTGGGTTAGATGATGGGGACACTGGCGTTTGTCAACTGAAGTCACCCACGTTAGAGACTCAAATGCCAAGAACTATTGTTCTCAGTGTGGGTTGTGTCTACCACAGAGAATCCTGAGTGGCAGATGTGTTAGGATCTAAAGCCTTCTCCTGAGCTCCCTGAGCTGGTGACATCACTGCAGAACCAGAAGGCCCTCCCAGTCCTGGGGAGTCGTGTCATTCACATTCCTCCTAATCATCATTCCTCCTTCATCAGACGCATGCCCTTGAGGGCTGAGTTGTTTGAGTGTTCTGCTAACCATGCTCTTCGTGAGCACATAATGGGTAAACTCCCCGTGTGTGTGAACCCACCCAGGGTCAGGACACAGGCAAAACACAGCAAGTGCTGCCAGGCTGAACCTTACACCTCCGTCTTTCCCCTCTTTTTTTTCCCCCCTTCTGTGCATTTTGTACACAGAGAGTCACAGAAAGTCGAGAGAGCCAGATGACGATTGAAGAGAGGAAGCACCTCATCACTGTCCGTGAGGAAGCGTGGAAGACGAAGGGCAGGGGCGCTGCCAACGACTCCACACAGTTTACCGTGGCAGGAAGAATGGTGAAGAAAGGTCAGGCACACCTATCCATGGAGGGAGAATGGTACATGACGACTCATCAGGGAGTTGGGAGGCCCTGGTCTTTACATCTCACACTGTACTGGTGTTGCGTGAGTGAGTGGGTTTCCATGGTTTGTGTAGGGTGCTTCTGCTGCAGACACCAAAGTACTGCGTCTTCCGTACGGGAAGCCTGATCCAATCTGTCTTTCTTTCAGAATCATCTGTTTGGAAAACGAGTGCAGTTGTAGGACTGAGATGCAATTGCAGCTCTGCAAAAAGGAAAAAAAAAAAAAAAGGAATTTTAACCAATCACTTCTCACAGTTACTTTAAATTGTTTCCATCTTCTTGTGGACTGACATCCAATACATTCAGACACACCTTCCCACCACCACCAAGGAAGCCTTTGGTATCAAAGACAGTTTAGCAAGAAGGAGTCCCTCTTGTTCTTTGCAAGTCAGCTCTCATGTCCCTTGACTCTAGCTTTGCAAGCCATGGCTTACAGAGGTCAATTTGCACGCATATGACAAATGCCTAAGAGATGTTCTGTGTTCCAGAGAAGAGACAAGGGTACCCTGCCGATCACCTAGTGCACCATGTACCCCAGAACTGCTGTGAAGCTAAACCCAGAGATGCAGAAAACAGCACGAGGTCACCTTGATCAGTGGTCTCCAGAGAGTTGGAGGATGTTTGGGGCTTGAATTCATGTTCTATGGCACACGGTTAAATGTTACGGTCCCTCCATCATCCATAGGCATGGATCCTCATTTCTCAAACTATTATGTAAAAGCAGATTTCCTACTTACTGGTAATGTCTTCACATACACTTAGTCTTTGGGTTCTGCCAGCTACACCGTCAGTTTATCAGTCCTTCACCTCAGACCTTCCGTTCTGAATAGAGCCTAACTCTTTCATGGCATTCAAGAGATGTTTGCCGAAGGGAGGAAGAGGGAAGGAGGGCAAACCTTGGAGGATAATTTCCTTGAGTCTTACTGCAAGAAGCCTTTGAGACAAAGGTGTCAACCTTGAGAGATAACAGAAGGCCATTTGTCCTCACAGGATGAAGTGGGACCTGGCTTTTCTTCAGGGGATCATGGACCTGTTTAGTCAGGTGTAATCTGGAGCCCAGCCCCCTCCCACACCTCTCTCCCCTTACCACCCACCACCTACCACACAACCCCTTATTAACAAGAGGCAGGAGTCTGGGCTCAGATCCATTAATGACAGCTGGAAGTGAACACGAGCCAGAGCTCAAGCCTTCAGCTGCTAGCTCCAACTTGTATCCTAATGGTGATTTGCTGAGTTTTTATTTTAGTTTATTTTGCCATCTCATCTATAGAATGCTAACTAGGCTCCCCCCCTCCATGTACCCCTCTCCTTGTGCCCTGACCCACACTGCTGGTTTGGATATGGAGTAGTCTACTTCACAGTTCCTAGTTCCCTGTACAAGTTGTGTATTTTCCCAGGGTTCGCAAGTCATGGGTCTTTGTGGCGGGTAATAGTTTCCTTGCTTTTAATCTGATACAAAAGACCACCTCTACTTTTGAACTATTAGTTCTCTTTGATTTGCAGTTATATGGCATCTCGTCTTTGTCGAGCGCAGATACAACAGTCCCAGACCCTAGCCCACGAGCCATGCACAGGATTCTAATCTCACTGTCCCAGTGGCCCGTTCAGACAGTTGCAGGGTTTCTCCTCAGGAAGCTCTGAGCTCTCCTGATTTTCTTTGGACATTCTCTGCTTTTTATATGCTATTACTCTGTGTAACCATCACCACAGCACAAGATCTCGCTAGTACTCTGAGATGGGAGAAAAACCTTAGGACATGCTGTGAATAAAAGCCATGAAAATGTTCCCAGAGAGGAGGCCCATGTCTGTTACTTTTAGAGTTCACTGAAAAGAGCTGTGGGGAGAACTTTGGTTGCTTTAATGCTTCGAAACTTCACCCTGTATCCCATGTTGCATTATGGGGAAACCCATAACGTCTCCAGCTGAGGAGGCAGTGTCTCACAGGTCCAGGAACTCTTTTGCGCACTGTGACCTGACTGGCAGCAAGGGGCGCTAGAGCAGTGGGATTTGCCCTGAGTCCGTGAAGAAGGGCAGATTTTGCTAGTTGCTTTGAGACTATCAGCCTGCTGAGCTGAGTGAGTCTAGTTATTGCCTTTAGAGCCACTGGGCTCCTCTGGTAATTCAAGCACTCTTTAGTAGGTAATGATCTGTCCTATTTTGTGACACCCGATTTTACTTACATTACTACATTTCAAGAAATTTTACTTTCTCACGGACGTGAGCTTTTTGCTGACCTGGTAACAGAAATGAGTTTTAGAATGTATGCACATATATTTGCAGATGTATATGTAAATGAATGTTGAGAAGTGTTTCCAGCTCAGAACTTAAGTATGGAGCCACTCTCTGTCTTGCCTTTTTCCTGCATTTGAATGCTTCATTTGCATGTCTAGCTCATAGGAGGAAGGAGCTGAACGCTCCTCTATTTCTCAGAAGATGACAGTAACATACATGTTCTCTGCTCTTGTAGGACAGCACTTACAGGGCTATGTCCTCTTAAACGTGCACACACGCGCACACACGCGCGCACACACACAGGCACACACACTGCAGAGGGTGCAGAGAGCAGCAGCAGCAGCTTGTTCATTCTTCACAAACACTGCACTTACTTCCCTCCTCGGTGTCCTCTACTCAGGCAGGGGTGTCTCTAAACTTTCTCTCTGTTTTCATATTTCAACTGAGTGCCCTCTGTGCTAAAAGGGTCCTTTGCATTTTTCATAGGTCCTTCAGCCTCTGCTTGAGTAAGCACTTCCCCCTCTGTCTTGGGGAACGTGTGATTATTCCCAGCATACCTGAGCTGGGTGAGCCTCTCCCTCCCACAATCCCAGATGGGTCTAATGTGTGTTCGCCTGCCTTTCTTCTGAACACTCAGACCTCTGGGTTGTTCTCCACACAGTCAGTGCTCATAAGTTCGCCCTGTCATTGCCTCCTCACAGACTGGAGAGCCTGGGGTTTGCTGCCTCGGACACGGAAGCTTACCCCACATGCCCTCTATGGGAGATGGTGCAAATGGGCTTTTTCCCCTGTGGCCCCCACCACTCCAGAGGGCCTTCAGAACTCCCTTTTGTTCCAGTGTATTCTGGAAGCCAGGAACACTCTCACTTCATTTATAGGCTATGGATATGCTTCCCCTTGTCTTTACTGTTTATTTTGGAGTATCAGTTTGCCAGCTGCATAGTACATAGCAAGAGGAAAATCTAGGTATGGCTGCATTTGGTGGCCAACCTGTGCATACTCGTGTATATACTTGTGATGTAAGAAATGTACGGGTTCATTGGGTTTTGTGAACATCCACAATTAACCTTGAACATGCTAAACTGTCCCCTTGTGTCTTCTGCAGGTCTGGCATCACCCACAGCCATAACTCCCGTTTCATCCCCTCTCTGCAGTAAATCAAGGGGCACTACCCCAGTTTCCAAACCCTTGGAAGGTATGTGTCCCTGTCCACGATGACGTGAGCGTCTGAACAGGAACGCTCAGGGGTGCTTGTTCACAGATGGTTTCTACTTCTTTAGATATTGAAGCCAGGCCAGATATGCAGCTGGAATCAGACCTGAAGCTGGACAGGCTGGAAACTTTCCTAAGGAGGCTGAATAACAAAGGTATGTGCCAGAACCCAGAGGGGAGCTTCGGCCTGTCTTACTGCTCACTAGAACCTCTAAGTCCTAGCTGTTTTTGTTATTGCTGTTGATTTGTTTTGTAAAACAAGGTATCACTTAGACCAAGCTAGCCTTGAACTCACTTCATGCCCAAAGGTAACCTTGAAGGACAGGCATGTACGCCAATAGCTGGCTCTCCAAATCCCACCTCTGATTGCTTTCTCTTGTCAGCCAAGTTAATTATCTGCTTTCAACAACTAATACACACACACACACACACACACACACAGACACACACACACACACACACACACACACAGACACACACACACACACACACACACACACTTAAAATCTGTTGTTATTCTTCAAAAAATGAACTTGTAGTCAGTACTAACCATAGTTCTAACTCTGATCCACTTGATAGTATCCTAAGTTTGGGATGCCCAATAGTGCACTTGTTACTGACTCCAAACCCTTGGGATGCCATATAACTCAATGATTTTTGTCTTTTCACTATAAAGCAATCAGTGTACAAATAGAAAATCAACTTATTGGCTGAGCTTTGAACTTTACACATTATTTCTGCTAAGGCAAAAGGTATGTTTTCTTATAATCCCAAATAATTTCTAAACTAAAACTCTAGTAAAAAGGTAATGCAATAAACCCTTTATTATAATAATTGGTGACACAAAGGGCAATATGCAGAAGTAGCCTTTTCTCTCTTGATAAAACATATCTATTCATCAAGTACCAGGTGCTAGGAGTCCCTACAGGCTGAAAGTTACACCAACACTGAAAACCAGAGCTATAAGGTCATAATATAATAGTTAATCTGACTCCATAAGATACATTAACGATGAAATCTATTGCACTGTTGTCTTTGTTAGGATTTCTATGGCTTTGGTAAATACCAGGACCAAAAGCAACCTGGAAAGGAAAGAGATTTCTTTACTGATTGATTGGTCTTACAACTTGTAGCTCATCATCTAGGAAAGTCAGGGCAAGTACTCATGTGAGGCTGGAACCTGGAGGCAGGGACAAATGTAAAGGTCATAGAGAAGCACTGCTTGCTCCCATGCTCCTCCTGGCTTTGGCCTAATTTCTCACAGCATCAAGGACCACCTGCCCGGGATTTGCACCACCTATAATGGGCTGGAGCCTTCCACATCAATTGCTACTCAAGAAAATGATGCAAAGGTCTGCCCATAGACCAATCTCGTGGGGACATTTTCTCAATTGGTACTCTCTTTTCCCAAATGACTCTAACCTGCAGCAAGCTGACATAGAACTAGCCAATACAATGGAGTCACAATGATCTAGTCTGTGGTCACCTGTCAATGGCCATGACCACAACAGCGTTCTCCATGCTCTGGGAAATAAAGTTTTATTGGAACACAGTTATGTTCTTTCATTGACCTGCTGTCTGTCCATAGCAACTTTTGGACTCTATCAGCAGGGTTGAGGAATTACATCAAAAGCTATGTGCTCTCCTCCGAGTAGTCCCAAATGCTTCCTAGTCCTTTCCAGAAAACATTTGCGGAACCCTAATATGGAACAAGGCTAAGGTTAACTCTCTCTAGTAGAAACGGGTCAGGTTCACAGGTGCTCATGTGCTTGTGAGGGCAAGGTCGTCCTGCTTCCTGTTCTGACTATCCGTGCGCAGCTGGGATATCCCTGTGAGGTGTGGAGGAAGCTGGGAGCTGGGGTGCAGGGGTAGGCAGGAAAGGGGCTTCGGACCTCACTGTTGTGCTTTGCTTTCCCCACTCCAGGAGCTTAGGGGACATCAAGCATTGCAGGGCAAGCTCAAGGCAGTTGTTTATCAAAAGCTCATGGTGTATTTTCTCCATTCTTGATAGTTGTCGGGATGCAGGAAACGGTTCTCACAGTCACTGGCAAGTCTGTCAAGGAGGTGATGAAGCTGGACGATGATGAGACCTTCACCAAATTCTACCGTAGCATGGATCACAATATACCCAGAAGTCCTGTGGAGCTGGAGGAGGACTTCGATGTCATTTTCGACCCTTATGCTCCCAAGTGAGTTTGAGAACGGCTCCTTTTACATGCTCCCCCAGTCCAGTCACCAGAAACTTCTGCCATGGGTATTTGTTCTAGAACAAGATGCACAGTGCCTCAGGGTCAGCCTGCTGTACTTGCAATGTCTGCTGTTTGTGCAGTCTTGAGGGATGTGACTGGCTTTCACGTCATCCACGCATTGCTTTGTGGTGTTTTATAACATCACCACTTAGCGTTTCCCATAACACACCCACTGGACACCACAGAACTTACTCATAACTGGATATTTGATTTATATGAACTCCGATTAGCAGAGTGAATTAGGAAATCGGGAGCCATAGTTCTTTGCTTCCGGCAACGTATAAAATTGATATGTCCATAGGCTTTCTCACCCAAAGGTGCCCAGGCAAACATTATAAAAAGTGATTATGTGTTAGGATTCCAGAAGAATACATGTGTTGAACTGAGATCAACAAAAACAAAGAAACAAACTTGGGAGACAACTTAGTTTAAACTCAGGTGTGCCTTGAGTGTACAGAGACAGTTGTAGCACAGTCTCTTTTAAGGCTGTCTTTCCATATGCTGGCTTCTCTCTTGGTCAAACCACCACCATAGGGAAAGAGGTACCCGCATCCAACACCGGATGGACAGGCTACTTAGTCAACTCAGAGTCACTTCCCAGTAGATCCTCAAAGACCAGGTTTGTGCTTCACTGTTCCAGCTTGGGTCCAAAGTCCATCTCTAAACCATTCATGCAGTCCAGCAGACAAATGATGCCCATCAACAGGAGGGGTGAGGTGAGCCCCAGAGTAAGCCCCATATAACGTTAGGGGGCACTTGTTCTGAGCAAGCTGCACACAGCCCTCACTGCACTTCCAGGAGTATGTTCATGGAAGTTTCCCATCGACTCCTCCTGGTGAGATGTGCTGCTCTGCACACTTCTGTCCATCCGTCCATCCGTCCGTCCGTCCAGTTCACCTTCTCCCCATCCAGTCGTCATTGCTGAAGCTGTTATATATAGTTGTGAAATGGAGTAACTGAAACAAAAGTGTATTTGTGCTCACATGCAGAGTAGTGGTACACAAAGAGTGCTTCCAGGCACAGAGCCCTAAGCCCTTGGCAGTTCTTTCTCACCACACGAGTCTGTTGGGAGCTCTTACCACGGATGCACTACTTCCACAGGACTTGGGTGATACAGTCTCTGGGACCAGGGCTGATTCTGAAGGCATATTTTATTCCAGTATTTTCTTCACAGGTGTGGCTACTTTCCGCAGGTAGACTGAGTTAATAAGAGCTATGAACTGAAAAGCTGTGTTTGAGAAAAAATTAATCTGGGGCAAAAAGGTTGACTGGAAGTACAGTCGTCATGTTCTAAGTCCGAGAAATTGTTGGTGATAGCAGCAGTAGGGGTGTGTGTGTGTGTGTGTGTGCGCGTGCATGCGTGTGTGTGTGTGTGTGTGTGTGTGTGTGTGTGTGTGTGTGCATGTGTGTGCAGAGTGTCCAGGCTCTCTAACCCTCACAAAATCATGAAGTAAAAATAGTGGACCCTATTGTCTTGGGTCTAAGACCAGAAGGTAAGGTGACATCCTGGGCCACATCTGCTTTGCCTGCAGGTTGACATCTTCCGTGGCAGAGCATAAGCGTTCAGTCAGGCCCAAGCGCCGGGTCCAGGCATCCAAGAACCCTCTCAAACTGCTGGCAGCAAGAGACGACCTCCTTCAGGAATACACAGAGCAAAGGCTAAACGTTGCCTTCATGGAGTCCAAGCGGATGAGAGTGGAAAAGAGTGAGTGTGGGCTACAGCCTGCCCCCTGCCCCCCCACCCCCTTCCCCCTCCACCCACCCACCCCCACCCCATCCCTGCCTGAGGATGGCCTGCACAGTTCCCTTTGATCTGCCTTGCAGCAGCCACCTCAGTGGGTGTTCAGAGAGCTATGTAGACAAATTCGTGCTTCGAATTGAGTTTAAAAATTTCCCACTAAGTTGCTGCTTTAATTGTGCCGTTCTGCCGAGTCAAGGCTCGATATGGAAGCGTCTTTGGATCTTGTAATCTCTCCAGATTTAAGCTCTGGTAAACGCAAGCACAGCAATTCTCCACTGAATCTAAGAGAGTTTGAGATCTCCTGCGGGCACCCAAAGGAGATGCGTACATCCTCACCAGTACTTTAAACCTTTGCTTTCAGATTGTGCTGGGAGATGTCCTGGGACTTCGTGGAGATAGGTTAGGTGGGTTAGAGTGGGGGACTTGGAATGAACTGGAATGGAGACTGAGCTTGGACTCTGACTACACCCTGACCCTGAGCTACACATCTCAGTTTTATCTGGCTCAGAGTGTGAGTTCCACTATGTCAAATAGTGATTTTCAAGGGCATCCATAATCTTGATATTTAAATTTTTTTTTGCTGTAGTCTCTATTTTCATTTTAGCGTTTATAAATCGATTTGCCAAAGGTTTTTGTTTTGAGAGTATTTAGTGGTGGCGCATGCTGCAATCCCAGCACTCAGTGTTTAAACATGGTAGAGCCTCAGGTTCCAGGATAGTCTGGACTACATGGTGAGAACCTATCTCCAAAACTAAGGGAAGAAAGGGAGGGAG
>JADRCD010222630.1:0-25139 GCA_019843815.1 Montemys delectorum | reverse complement strand
GAGAGGAGAGGAGAGGAGAGGAGAGGAGAGGAGAGGAGAGGACAGGAGAGGAGAGGAGAGGAGTTCATTCCAAGTCCTCCACCCTAAACCTTTATCCACACAGTGGAAAGGAGGGAAAAGGGAAAATTTAGAGGAAATAATTGTCTTCACATTCTAACTAGTTGATTGAGAAATGCTTCCCAAAAGGCAGGAGCCATCTGTACTGGCTAGTTGTGTGTCAACTTGACACAGGCTGGAGTTATCACAGAGAAAGGAGCTTCAGTTGGGGAAGTACCTCCATGAGATCCAGCTGTGGGGCATTTTCTCAATTAGTGATCAAGGGGGTAGGGCTCCTTGTGGGTGGTGTCATCCCTGGGCTGGAAGTCTTGGGTTCTATAAAAGAGCAGGCTGAGCAAGCCAGGGGAAGCAAGCCAGTAAGGAACATCCCTCCATGGCCTCTGCATCAGCTCCTGCTTCCTGACCTGCTTGAGTTCCAGTCCTGACTTCCTTGTGATAAACAGCAATGTGGAAGTAAGCCAAATAAACCCTTTCCTCCCCAACTTGTTTCGTGGTCATGATGTTTGTGCAGGAATAGAAACCCTGACTAAGACACCATCCGAGGTACCAAATAGCATTAGTGTTCTGGGTTCAGAGTTAGAATTTTTATTTTATTTTATTTTATTTTATTTTATTTTATTTTTTTGGTTTTTCGAGACAGGGTTTCTCTGAATAGCCCTGGCTGTCCTGGAACTCACTCTGTAGACCAGGCTGGCCTCGAACTCAGAAGTCCGCCTGCCTCTGCCTCCCAAGTGCTGGGATTAAAGGTGTGCGCCACCACCGCCCGGCACAGTGTTAGAATCTTGTGGGGCACATGAGCTGTGCAACAGGTGGAGCTGGCCTCAAGCAAGAGTGAGGGCGAAAGGTGTCCAAAACCTCAAAAATCTCATCTTGATAGTGGTTGGAGTAAGGGTCACTCCCTCCTCCCTGCCCAGGCCTGCATGCCCTGGTGCATGCAGCCTGTCTGACCTCTACTTCTGTCCTTCTTGAGGTAGTCATGTAGCCTTGTGATAAAGTTACAGGTTTAAGTGCTGGTAGCCCTCTTCATGCAAACATTTCCAGCACTTCAACCCTGGCCAGTAAGGTTCTCTCTCTCTCTCTCTCTCTCTCTCTCTCTCTCTCTCTCTCTCTCTGAAAACCCCTACCTTCTTTGAGGTTTGTTTAGCTCTTGTTCACCCCCAAATAATAGAAAACTGCTTCACTAAATACTGTCTAGAAGAGCTGCATCCCGCAGGGCGACAAGCTCTGTGAGACTTGTCAGCCCGTGGCTGATGTGACCTGTACTGCCTTTAATTCTGCACACAGTGATTAAGCATTGAACAGTGCAGCTCCTCAGACTTGGGTCTGGTCTGTTAGCAGTCATCGATGCTTACAAGCACTGGCTTTCAATTGCGCATCCTCCCGACCTCCCTTCACAGTGTCATCCAACTCCAACTTCTCAGAAGTGACTCTGGCAGGCCTAGCCAGCAGGGAGAACTTCAGCAGCATCCACCTGCGGAGTGTCAACCTGACGGAGCAAAACTCCAACAACAGCGCCGTGCCTCACAAGAAGCTCATGCTGCTGCAGATTAAAGGTATTCTTTACAGGGGTCCAAAGGAACTCTGGCAGGCTGTGGCTTCTGTCCGGTCACCCTTCTCAGTTCTCCCTACTGGGATAAGGCCTGACCCCTACCAGCCAGATTAAGGGAAACACATCCCTGGGGAAGGCATCATGGGATGGCAGGAATGAGCCTCACCCATCCCCAGGCTCCACTCTCCTGCCCTTTTTGAAGGAGCAGTAGCAGGAAGTTAGGAATGTGAGGAGGGAGGTGGCCCCACTCCTGGAGGTGGCTCTGTCACCTCCAGGTCTCCAAGATCATCACCCTTGGATCATCAAGTGAGGGGTGGATGGAGTAGCTTCTGCCTCTACTAAGGATTTGAGGGTGTTTTCTACAAACCCATTTCCTGTTTGGTGTATTTAAAAGACGAGGATGGGGAGACGGCTCAGTAAGACTGCTTCTTCTATCAGCATGTGAACTCATACTTGAATCCTTGATGCCCACATAAAAACCAGTCATGGGTGTGTGTGCCTGTGACCCTAGCATTGTAGGGCAGAGACAGACAGAAGCAGGAGTATATTTGCCAGCCAGTCTATGAAACATGGCAGGCTTCAGCTTCAGTCCCTAGGGAAGAGAACCACTGGAATCCTCCCCTGATTGACACATAGCCATGTGTGGGTATGCATACCTGCACACATTTACACACACAACACCCACAAAAGACAAGTGAGGAGCTCTGATGCAGAAATCAGACCAGGTATGCCACCGTGGAATGTTCCACCTCAGCGAATCACTTAGAAGTGAGGTGCAGGTGGCCCAAAGCAGTGCTTCCCTCGAGCTGGTCCCATCCAGTTGCTCTGGAGTTACAGTGCCTGTAGAAGGAGATCCTGTGGAGAGGCACAGCTTACCCTACATCACGGCTAGGTGTGAGCACAGGACATAGGCTGTGTGAAGAGAAGGCAGCCTGAATATGGCAAAGAGGTCAGGGTGTCCTTGCCACTCTTCCATGACAGGAGAACCTTGCTACATCCACAAACGCACTAAAATCTAAGGCTTTGAGGCCGCTCTTAGGAAGCTCAGAGACCCTAGGGCGTGTACTGGCCAGCAACACCAAATGATCTTGCTGTTATGTGGCCCATCTTAACTTCCACGTGCAAGTGGAACTTCCTGGGAACCTACACTAGTGGTCAGAGTCTTTAGGACAGGAGGTGTGTGGCTGGGATGTGTCCATCATGGAGGTCTGCATGGTGGTAAAAGGACTCTGGGGCCTTGTCCACAGGAAGAAGACATGTGCAGACAAGGCTGGTAGAGCCTCGAGCCTCATCACTCAACAGTGGGGACTGCTTCCTTCTGCTGTCTCCTCAGTACTGCTTCCTGTGGGTGGGAGAGTTCTCCAATGTCATCGAAAAAGCAAAGGTCAGTGTCTAAATGACAAGCTGTCTCTACTCCTGGGTCCTTCATACAACCTCGAGGTGCTTTGGTCCCTGCCGAGCTTCTCAGATACCCCGAGTCTCACTCGAGCAGAAAGGGTCAGGTCTCTGACAATGTCTCTGAAGGAGCTTCCATGCGGTGCTGAAGTGAAGGTCTGTGGCATGCATCTCCAGTTTGAAAGCCCTGGGTCTAAGCTGGTTCCTGGATGACTAACGAGCATCTGTGAAGAGCCAGTATGGCTCTTTCATGGGAATCCATGGGGGAAGCCCTAGGATAGTGTTCAAAGCCCATGAGTTATCTGTTGAATCTGACACACTGAGCTTGGTTGTAGAGCTACATACATCCAGACCATTGCAGAAGGAATTAACACACATACACAGCCCCAGACAAGGTATAGTGTCCAAAGTCCGTAAGTTATCTGTTGAATTTCACACTCAGGGTTATTGCACCAAAGACTTGATACATCTGTTCCCACAAATATATTTTCTTGGCTGAGACAACCAACATCTCACACCTTTCCGGTACATTGAGTTTTCTCTGATGGCGGCATGTGCAGACCACACTGACTTTTCTTCCCAGGTCATTGCGTCCTGTTCTTTTCCAGGCATCTGAACTTGCAACGTTAATTCAGACAAAGAGGGAGCTTGGTTGTAGAGCTACGTACATCCAGACCATCGAAGAAGGAATTAACACACATACTCACGCAGCCAAAGACTTCTGGAAGCTCTTGGGTGGCCAGACCAGTTACCAGTGTAAGAGTTTACCATGATTCACAGTGAAGAGGCTGGGACATCCTGTGTCCCCAGCCCCACCCCTTAACTGATCCTCTTAAGTCAATACTTTCTAATGTCCTGTCTTACCCCAAAGCTGCCGGAGACCCAAAGGAAGATGAGCTGTATGAGACAGCCATCATAGAGACGAACTGTGTCTACCGCCTGACAGATGACAAACTCGTTCCTGATGACGACTACTGGGGGAAGATTCCCAAGTGTTCCCTTCTGCAGTCCAAAGAGGTACCTGCTTCAAAGATCTGCAGAGAGTTCTCCCTGGGTCCATACCAACTATCAAGCTCAGCACTTGCTAAAGGATACTTATTTACTATTTCAAACCATAGCCACCATCTATACCTTACAAACAAAGTTCAGAATATTTTTCAAAAGTGCCATGGATTATTGAAGGACTTTATATTCTACATCTGGCATCTATATCTCTATACTATATGCATATAATACCCAAAGAAGTCAGAAGAGGCCATCAGTTCTTCTGGCATTGGAGTTACAGACTACTGTGAGCCACAACGTGGGTGCTGGGAATCGAACCTGGGTCCTCTGAAAGAGCAGTATATGCTCTTCACCACTGAGTTATCTCTCCAGCCCCATATTTTCTCTTCTAGTAATTCTGTATTTTGACTAGAGAGCTTGTTCATTTACATTTCACATACATACATAGCACTAATCTAATTTTAAAACTTTTAGTAAATACCAAGAATGTTACCCCTAGCGCTTACCAGCTAAGTGAAATAAATTGGACATGGAGAAAAATATTCTGCGATCTCATCTATATGTGGAATCCCTGCCCCGAGGAAATCAGAAAGTCAGAAAAGAAAATAGAATCTTCCAAGGGCAGGCCTGGGGAGGGAAAGCACCCAGGAGGAGGGGAAGAGGGCAGAAGCAGCAGGGATGGGGGAGCAGAACGTGTCCAGGTATCTGTTTCATGCAGCTATAGTCAGCTAACTGTCGCTGCTGTGACCCCTGCAAAATGTAGAGATTATAGCTGCTCCTGCCACTGAGACAACAGCAAGCAGGATCGAGCAGCAGTAAGGCCATGGCAGTGTCCGTCACTGGGCTGGTACGGCCATCCTCCCCGTCTCTACCTCAAAGCATCCTGTGTACTTGGTATAGCTACATTAAGTATATAATAAGATATTTTAGTAGTAAACTGAGCAAAGTGTCATCTAAAGCTAAACTGAGGGTATGGCGTATGTGGACATTTAAATGGGAACCAAAGTCACAGAAAAAGAAGTAATTTTAAGAAGAGATGAAATGTAGCCTAGCTGAGAGTTAAAACAGACTTCAGAGTGCTGGAAATGAGGCAGAACAACAGCATTCCATTCATATGTTCATTCTACAGACACTCAGCACTGAGCTGAGGTAAGAATGGTATGACATGTGCCCCAGAAGGGTGTTAGAACTGCGCACAGGAGGGACAGTGTTGGCTCCTGAACACCTGCTATGTGTGCAATAAGTAGTGAGTGTTGAATGAATGAATGAATGAATGAATGAATGAATGAGGGTATGTGAGAGTGAGTATAGAAGGGAGAAGCTAGGTAGAGAGGAGGGAAGGAAGACAGGGAGGTCCTTGCATAACTCTTAATTTAAAGCTTTGGGTGGTATGAACATTCAGAAGTGTGACGTCATCAGCAGAGCTGGAGCCGCGGAGTCTACCCTTGACGTTCACGCGTCATTCTGTGCTGTTTCCAGGTCCTGGTGTTTGACTTTGGAAGTGAAGTTTATGTGTGGCATGGGAAGGAAGTCACGTTAGCACAACGGAAAATAGCATTCCAGCTAGCTAAGCACTTATGGAATGGAACCTTTGACTATGAGAACTGCGACATCAACCCCTTGGACCCCGGAGAGTGCAACCCGCTCATTCCCAGGTGCCCTTGCTGCCCGCCTGCCTGCTCTCCCCACAGGCATCCAACAGTGCTTCTCACTATATAGAGGCCACAGATTTAGGAAATGCCTACATGCTGCAGCCTGGGAGGGTCACAGAACAGAACCCTCCAGTAGCTGTCACCTATCTCATGAGTTTGGAGGCCATAGTTTTAGGAACGCCCCTCAACCCCACTCACTCATCCACCCCAACCCCTGCCACCCCTGCATCTCACGTCTGTTGTGGTAAGTCAGTATTTCTCAGGTTTCTGAAGGTGTTGTCCTGCCCTGAGCCCACAGCCCTGAGCCCTGGACACGGTGGTCTTCATGTGTGCTGGGGTGGAGGGGAGGAGGATACTCTACTGAAAGAATGAGTGTGATCTTAATATTCCCCGTGTACTAGACTTTTGAAAAACAGTTGGATACATCATCAGAGTAGGTACAGAATCTAGAATGATGATCATGAATTTAAAAAGTATTCTTACATTAATTTTTTTATTTTTAGCTACCAGACCCTCCAAATGCTTTAAAACTGTTTCTATCATGTAATAAGAAACAGGAATGACATGAGACAGCTTTCAAGTTTCCTGCATGGTTTCTCCTTCTAAAATCCAGTAACTGGTTTTGTTAATAGTTAGTTCCAATAATTAAAGCCAGAGCTGTAATCTCAGTACTTAGGAAACTGGGGCTCAAGGGCCACTTGTGAGATTAAGAGCTGTTCTGGGCTACATGAGTCCCACACCAACCACAGTTACAGAATAAGAAGACCCTGTCTGAAAAGAAAAAAGAAAAAAGAAAAAGAAAAAGAAAATAATGAAAAATAAATATTTAATCAATGTATTAAAAAAGTAAATCTGATTAATACTATAGGATTAATACTATAAGAACTAGGACTTTGAAGGGCTGAGACAAAGCCCAGAGGACTTTATTTAGATAGACTAATGCTAGCGCCCTGGGGACTTTAGGGGGCAGGCAAGATTGTGCACCCAGTCCCTCCTGCCACACAGCAGCTGACAGCCCTGAGTTGAGAGGACTAGGCCCTGACCAGTGCATAAGTAGATGAGGAAGCCCAGATCCCACTCCCAGAGCCATGCCCTTCACCACAAGCTACTGCGGCTCCTACTCCATTTCACAGCTTGTAAGATGCAGATTCTAAAGGCGTGTCTGCGTCTATAGTCATCTGGCAGAAGAAAGTGAGAGTGCACTCAGCTGAGGCGTGGCGATGCACGTGAGCAGCTTGTGGGTGCTCCAATAGCTGCCGCTGTGGCTGAATCTAGACCCTTTTCTTACCCACTCCCACGATGCAGGAAAGGACAAGGGCGGCCTGACTGGGCAATATTTGGAAGAGTTACGGAGCACAATGAGACTATTCTGTTCAAAGAGAAATTCCTTGACTGGACAGAGATGAAGAGACCCACAGAGAAGAATTCTGGAGAAGTTGTCCAGCAGAAGGTACAGTCCCTGAAAGCAGATCCAAAGTGGAGACCAGCAAAAATGGCCGTGGTGGCAAAAAGCTTCCAGGGACAAGGCAAAATGCTTTCCGGATTCCATTCTCACTTTCACGGTGTGGCTATTCTGCATCCCCAGATACTCACTCAAAATAGCCTTCTCAGTGCAGTCAGATACCCTGAAATGCCATGAAAGCTGTAGGTCTGCAGTGTCTCTAGCAGCTATGATAGGGCTGGGGACATAGTTCTATGAACAGCCATAGCCTGGCTGGCAACCAAGCCCTGCGTTCTACCTCCAGCACCACAACAAAGAGAAAAGAAAAAGCATTCCAAACTGCACTGGGTGTAACCAAAAATGTCTGTCTGCAGCAAGGGGGAATCTAAACATCTCTGTTCTCTTGCAGGATGACCTGAGGGCTGACATCAAACCATATGATGTGACACGGATGGTGGCAACGCCCCAGATGACAACCAGCACCATCTTAGACGGGGTGAACGTTGGCCGTGGCTATGGCCTGGTAGAAGGAGACGACAGAAGACAGTTTGAGATTGCCACTGTCTCTGTGGACGTTTGGCATATTCTGGAATTTGACTACAGCAGGCTCCCCAGGCAGAGCATCGGGCAGTTCCACGAGGGGGATGCCTACGTGGTCAAGTGGAAGTACACAGCGAGTACAGCAGGTCAGTGGGCACACATGTTCCTTCCGCTTGGCAGGCTGGGAAGGCCGCCTCTAGGCAGGGTCCCCTGCATCACCTTGGGAGCCGTGAGGCCATCTAGCCATGTGCAGGGAAGGACCAGGAGAGAAGTGCAGTGGGATTCCTGGCAGCCTGGCAGCCTGGCAGCCTGGCAGCCAGGATGCTGATACTCACTTCCAGTTGAAAAACAGAACAAACTGAAGTGTTCCTGCTTCTCACTGTTGCAATAGCCTTAAAAGGTTTCCGGGAAAGTCATGATTTGCTTCCACATGGTATTGACATGTGGCCTGTGTGCTGTGTGAAGACGTCCCTTAGTGCGTCGAACGAGAGTCGCTGACACTGAAGTTCAACGGTGCTTCAGCGTGGTACCGAATGCACAACTAAAGATTTGTTTTTAAGTAGAGGTGCTGGGGTGCAGCTCGGTGGTAGGATAGTCACCTTAGCATATTGAAGATTGTCTTTTGTCTTCAGTAAAGATAAACTGCTGGGCTAGGGAGATAACTCAGTGGGTAAAGCCCCTGCCTGCCGTACACGTAGGATCCCCAGCATCCTCGTTAAAGCCGCGTGGACATGGCGATGGCATCCACAGCACTGGAGAGGGAGACATGGCAGATCCCCAGAGCTCACAGGTCACTCAGTATCCAGTCAGGGAACTCTGGGCTCTGAGAGACCCTGTCTCTAAAGTAAGGTGGAGAAAGACAGAGAAGGACATTGGATTCTGCTTCCGACCTCTTAGCATACATATTCTCTCTCTCTCTTCCTTTTCCTCCCTCCTCCTCCTCTCCCTCCTCCCCCTCCTCCTCTCCCTCTTCCTTTTCCTCCCTCCTCCTCCTATCCATTCTCCCCTTTCCCCCCCCTCCCCTCCCCCTCCCCCTCCTCCCTCCTCCTCTTCTTCCTCCTCCTCTTCCTCCTCCTCCTTCTCTTCTTCCTCCTCTTCTTCTCCCTCCTCTTCCTTCTCTTCTTCCTCTTCCTCCCCCTCCTCCTCTCCCCCTTCTTCCTCTTCCTCCCCTGAAGACAAGAGCACTAACTCTTTTTCATGGATCTGGAATAATAAATATTAAGTAGACCCATTTTCATTTTTTTTTTTTATTCATGAGGTTTGGGTTTTTGGCTCGTCTTGACTGGGTTTGGTTTGGTTTTGAAGACAGGATCTCACGGTGTAGCCCAGGCTGGCTCAATCGTCCTGCCTCAGCCTCCTAGGTATTGAGGTTATTACAGGCGGTGGTTACAGGCGAAGTACTCTGCAGCTAGACAGCTCAGGCAAGATGCTGGGGTCTGCCCATGCCCCTCACAGCAGCTGTCGTCATCCTGACTTCTCAGCCGAACAACAGGACATCCACCTGGCTAGTAGAGAGCAGAGCAGCAGGCTGCAGTCTGACCCTCTTTATGACGTGCCCCCATGGGGCCTCATCCTGCAGAGGGAGTTGGATCTGACCCTGATATAGGGTGTAGAGAGCAGCAGTGCTGGCTGGCTTGGGGTTGGACTCCAATGCACTCTAAACTTCTGGTGCCTCCTAAACAAGCAGAAGCAGAAATGGGTCTCCAGGGTATGGCCTCTCCTTCCAGGCTTCTGGGGGCGGGGGGTAGGTACTTCTTGTCCCCTCTTTCCTACGAGCCATTAGATCTGTCTCTTTCCTAAAGAGGCCACCTCAGTGAATGAGGCCACAGGTGTCTACAGATGAAGTAAGAAGCTCAGAACCTTGCTTACCAGCTAGGCATGCTGGGTAAAGCTGCTCAACCTCTCTGAGGCCTGGCTTCTCTCAGAAAATGGAGAAGGTGTTATGGGGTCTGATACCAGGCCAATGCAGATAACAAAAATTTATTGCAATCAAATTGCTACTGATAGATTCAGGTCACAGAATAACCTGGGGAGCTGAACTTCGTCACCCCACCACGACCACCGCCGCCACCCCCAACCCCCACCGGAGAGCCAGAATGTCGCTGAGCTTTTAAGCTTGAAAACCACAAACATCTGTGCCAAGTTACATTTTCCCACCAATCAAGATTTAGCGATAGGGGACTACCTTAGGAACATATCTCCTGTGGTACACTTCCCCTGTCCCCATTGGTTGGGTTGTTCAGGTGTAGCCGGAAGACTTGCCCAGCATTTATGCCTTCCTTGCTGACCAGGATGGCAGTTACCCAGGGAGGTCTTGGGAACTTAAACTTTCTTTGACCTATTTCAAAATGGAAGTTTTATTCAAAATAACTTCAGTTTGGTTCCTTCTTACAAAGGCAGTGCCTGGCCCGGAGCACATTTGACAGCCCTGTGCTGCTCCTTTGGGGTTTAGTGTGTTAGCATGGTGCTGGCACCTGATTTATTGTACTTGCTGGGCAACTCCTCCATGGAAATCTTCACCAGACACAGCAAAATGGCTGAACAGTTAGAAATGACTTGTAAGAGGAGGGGACCAACATGTCCATAACATAGAAAGGAAACTGCAAAGTTAATAGAAGGAGACAAAGGGATAGTATAATATATTTAGTCATTTTCATACCTGGCTTCTAAGTCATGAGACCAATGGAATAAAGTGAGTTAGCACTGCCAAGGATCTTCATAGACCAGAGCTCACCCACCCCAGGCAACAGTGATGCTGGCAAGCAATCCCTCCCCATATTGCATGTCTTCCCCACCAGGCAGCGTTCCACCAGCAAAAGGACAACTTCACCAGCCTGCTTAGGACAGTGCCCTGTGCAGTGACTGTTTGCAGGGTGCAGTGTGAGGTCTGTGCCCTGGAGGGTCATGGGAGATCATAAACTCTGCGGGTGTAGCCCCCAGAGGCAGAGGCAGGCTGTGTTGGTCAGGAGGTTGGAATCTGGTACCAGGCTTGACCAGGAGCAGGCCTCATCTCTCATGGCTGTGACTACTCGACAGAAGCTCTAGTAACAACATTGCTCTTCTGAGCACATGTGTGTGCGTATGTATACACAGGACACATACATGTAGAGGCCAGAGGGCAGCCTCCCCTGCTATCCTCGGCACCATCGGCCACCTTTGTTTTTTGTGCACAGGGTCCCTCACTGGCCTGAGGCTCACGGTAGGCTGAGTGGCTGGCCAGCAAGCACCAAGGATCTACCTTTGTCCACCTCCTCAACATTGCACATGACCATACAGGGCTTCTTCCTCGACTTAGCATGGGTTCTAGGGATGGAAATTGTATCCTTCAACCTAGCTGTCTCCACAGCCCAGAAAAGACTTAATCTTGAAAGTTCTTTGATGGTGTAAGTTATCAACACTCTAATTTAGGGATGTGAGTTGTAATGACTATAGTCTGGTATACTTACTAAAGTTTAAAACAGCTACATTGAAAATAAGTTGTACTGTGTAGAACTATCAAGGACACTAGTCAAAATGTCTGCTTTAGGAAATCAGAGTATTTTAGGCACTGCTTGGAGCCTGTGGGTACACAGCACATCAGGGCTGAGATCATGAGGTGGTACAACACGCTCACATCTCATGGCTGGGACCAGAAGGGAGGGGGGAGTCAGACTCCATCATTCCTTTATAATGGTCCACATTGCTTCCTTTGCTCTTGAAGCTCCTCCAGCTGTTGCTGACGTCAGCTGATCCCCTGACAAGAGTGGTAGAAGGCAGGAAAGTGAGTGTGTGCGAACCTGGTCCTGCTCTTGGTCACACACTGGGGTATCAGAGGGAACATGCCTCTCTGCCTGAGATGATGTGCATTTTGTCTTGGGTTTCCCAGAGGAGCCATCCGTCAGCTAAGAAAAGGTGGCACCTCACTTTGGTTCCATCGCAGATCCTGGGGACAAGGCCCAGCCACTTATCGGCTGCCCCTCTGGGGTTCCAGCTCACCTCACCCTCTGCCATTGTGTCTGCAGTGGGAAGCCGGCAGAAGGGAGAACATCCGGTGAGAGTGGCTGGCAAAGAGAAGTGTGCCTATTTCTTCTGGCAAGGCCGGCACTCGACCGTGAGTGAGAAGGGTACGTCAGCTCTCATGACGGTGGAGCTGGATGAAGAGAGGGGGGCCCAGGTAAGCTCTGGGGGGCCATTGCAGACCCCAACCCTGCCCCCACTTCTCCCTACCCCTCTGCATTCTCCTCTGCGAAGAAATGAGCCTGTAGGCACTGAACCCGGAGAGGGCAAGAGCCTGTGTTCTGAAAGCTCTCTTCCTAGCCCCAAACCAGGAGTTTCTCACAAAACAAAGAGATGCCTCCCTCCCTTTTCAAAGGGAGCCGGTCCAAAGCGCCCAACGTCTTCTCTTGTCTGGGAGCAGCCATGCTGGAGGGCAGTTTGGGCCTGAGAACCTCAGCCACCAATCAAGTTTCTGCTCAGTTGTCACCTTCCCTTCGGTCCCAGGCACACCCCCTCCCTTCCCTCAGCCCCTTTTGTACCTTCCGTTTCCATAGCTGGAAATCACACTGTCGTTTACTTATTTACATCTGTTCCCAGTGAGTCAGAGAGAGATCCTAACTCTCAGGCTCTGACCTTGGAGCATAAAGACTTTAGAAGCTATTTTATGGGGGCTTCTGGCATCAGCACTGGGGATCACATTCAAGGCATTGTGTGTGATGGTCAGTGTAGCCCTGTTGGGCTGCATCCCTGGCATGGCCCCCAGAGTGTTTTTAATATTTGGATGACCTGTGCCCTATGTTACGTCCATCAGTGCCACTGATTGAGAGCTGGCTCTGGAGCTTTGGGGGCACATGACACTGTAGGCAGGTATTTTTACCATCCTGGATGAATCATTAATTGGCAGGAGCATGAGGGAGGAGAGCAGAAAAAATGCTTTCTAGAAATAGAGCAACGCTCATTCAGCTTTCTGCCATTCTCAGAACTGATTATGTGCCCTAAAAATAATTTTAAGACAGAACGAATATTTTGCACTATAGATCATATTTTAGAAGTATGGCAACAACAATGGCATTTCAGCTTATTCCAAACAGTGGGCGATTTCAGCTGCCTGTTTTTTGTAGACGCCATAGTGAACGTGTTTTAACCCTGGATTCAAAGCACACCTGGAGTTTGGGGTTAATCATTCTACTCTGAGCATTTCTTATTTCAATCCAACCCATGGAAAATCATTGTAGACACAGACCGCGGCCAGTAAACGGCACGTGCTCTGAGCCGCCACCAAACGGTGCTGGCCTGTGCAAAGCAGACCTACACTCAGTAACAGAGCTTATGGTGGAAAATGTTTGTACCTTTTTGGATGTCATTCCTTCTGTATGGGATGGAGTCTGCCAAAGCGAGAGCAAGTGGTGCAGTAGCACCTGGTGAGGGAAAAACAGAGTAGTCAGGGAGAGCCAGTCACCCCACAGGAGGATACAATGTTGGTTGTGTCGCTATGATAAACACCCCGGTAGGTAAGCTACTTAAAAAGAGAAATGTTTCCTTAGTTCTCTGGTATAGTTGGTTGACCATGTTGGTTTTAGGCCTGTAGGGAGGCAGTGGTTCATGGCAGAGATGCATCTCAAGAGTGAAACCTCTTGGCTCCTTTCCAGAAAGCAAAAGCGAGGCGAGGAAAGGGAAGTGGCAAGGGTCTCTCATAAACCCTTCAAGGACACCCTCTCCATGACCTAAGGACCCCACAAGGCCCCGCCCACCTCTGGAGATCACAGCCTCTTAGTGCACAGCCTGGGGAAGCTGAGCCTGGAGGGATGGTCCTGAAAGGCATTCAAGACCTAACCTACCACGAGCAAGGGCATCCCTCCAGACTCCCTAAGTCAGCAGCTCTTCTGAGAGGTGGACCTTGTTAAACACGTTAAATCTGTCACATCATAGCAATACGAGGAATACCACGAAAATGCCAAAGTTAGTGTCTCTGAAGAACATTCCATGACAGAAAAACAGTGGTCTGCAAAAGAAGGTGCATGAGGCACCAGAGCATAACACCCCTCCCTTCCTCCTACGGGAAAGCACATCTTAGAGAATATTTTGAAAGAAGCCTTATGAGTTGCACTTTTAATCCTGCTTAGCTTCAGAAGGCAGTGGGGATGTTCTGTGTGTCCAGATGGTGGTGCCCAGATTCCCTGAAACAGGCAAGTATTATTCTCGTGCCTTTGACACCCGCCCCCCGTCTGACACGGTTTTCCATGTTTAAATGTGAAGGTCCAGGTCCTGCAGGGAAAGGAGCCGCCCTGTTTCCTTCAGTGTTTCCAGGGAGGCATGGTGGTGCACTCCGGACGGAGGGAAGAGGAAGAAGAAAATGTGCAAAGTGAGTGACTTCTAGTGCTACAAGTCCGTGTTTGTCTCTTCTCCCCGGAAGTGTTTTGGAAGGAGGGCTTTACAGTAAGTCTAGGGGCTGCAGAGATGGCTCAGGTGCTTAAGAATGCACCCTAGGCTTATAGACAACCCACAGTAAATCAGGCTGTTCACCATCACGTGTAACTCCAGTTCCGGGGGGGTCTGACGCCCCCTTCTGGCAGCCACAAGCACTGCAGTCATGTGTACACTTCCATACATATTAATTTTAAAGTATATATTTCTATATAATTAAAATATTTTATAATTACATTCATATAGAGTTGAAAACCTTAAAGTAAGTCTGACCTCATATAGCTGTGTCTTTCCCACTGAAAGCTGCCTGAAGCTGGCCTAATACCCCGCATACCATGTCCTTCCTGATCTACCCTTTTGTGTGGGAGGCCTTGAAATGAATTCTCAGTAACCATCTACACTGTTCATGGAAATTAAAAACCAGTGGATTTTCTATCATAATCTTTTCACTGGAAGGCACCCTACCACTAAATACTTAGTATTTTTCTCCTTAGAGTTTTAGTTATTTAATGTAAATCGTGGAAAGAGTTTTTTCCTGCCATGTGTACTTTTGGCAACCTGTTTATAACTCCAGACCATGTGCTGCTTCTGTCCGTGCTCAGCGTCTGGTCCTGCATTCCCTACAACATCTGTCTTTGACAGCACACGGGGAGCCCGAAGGGCCAACTCCTCTTGTGCTTGCTCCTTCATAGCTCTGTGCCAATGCTGTCCCTGCAGGTGAGTGGAGACTGTATTGTGTGCGAGGAGAGGTGCCCATGGAAGGGAACTTGCTAGAAGTGGCCTGTCACTGCAGCAGCCTGAGGTCCAGGACTTCCATGGTTGTTCTCAATATAAACAAGGCCCTCATCTACCTGTGGCACGGGTGCAAAGCTCAAGGCCATACGAAGGAGGTTGGAAGGACTGCAGCAAATAAGATCAAGGAAGAGTGAGTGTTGCTCTGCACCAAGTGGGTCCCAGAGGGGTGTGGGCGGGCAGAGACGGCAGGACCCCAACAAGGGGTCCCCATATGATTAAAGTGACTCCAGGGACCTTTGGAACTACAGCCAGGGCTGACATAAGTCCAGAGACTGCAGCTCCACATGAAGCCTCCGATCTGCAGGCTCTTGCAGCTTTCTGAAGACATGCCTGCCTCTGTAAAAAGCATCACCGAGCCGGGCACTGTGGTGGATCCTTGCAGCCCCAGCTTCCTAGAAGGCCGAGGGAAGAGGGCTAGCCCAAGAGTTTAGGGCCAGCCTGGGGTATATAGTAAAATTTCATCCGCGGGAGGTGGGGGGAGACAGCAGCAATGAGGTGGATGTCCTCAGCAAGCATAGTTACATTTTGGCTTCTTCTGTAAGTCCCCCTTGCTTCCGAGCATTCTGCTTGCAGCCTATGCTGTTAAAGAGGCCCGTGCACATGTCTTGGGGGAGTCTCAGTGTGTGTGATTGGAATGGCAGAAAGGGCAAAAGTAAAGAAGAAACTGGGGACTACAACATGTCCTATCTTTAGAAAGCAGGGAGCCCGGCTGAAGGGCAGCAGATGGCAGTGAGTTCTCAGACCCCAGGCCAGCAGTCCTGGGACCACACTGCTTGGGTTTTCTCCTGGGGCCTTCCTGATGGGCAAGGTCCTCAGGAGGAGCAGCATAGCCGGGGGGGGGGGGGCGGTGTGGAGGGGGGGGGGGCCGCTGTGTCTCTGCTATCACCAGCAGCCTGGACAGCCTCAAGTCCTTCCTAAACACGAAGTGTTCCATCACATACCAGCAAAGGGCAGCTTGGGGTCAGCCCTCTCCGTGGGCGTTGAAATGGAACAGTGGGATCCGCTTCCCTCCCCACTCCTCTGAAGGACAGTGTTGGGTCGTAAGGGCAAAGAGAAGGAAGACAAGTGACCTCCCAGCAGGCAGGCACGTGAGACTGGACTCTGTGGATGGTGGAGGTGGGCAGAGTTTAAAAGATGCTGCTGCACAAGGGATCCAATAGCATTCATGCCCCAAACAGCTTTTTACTTGGGCCATCCCAGCACTTGGGAGGCAGTGGCAGAGGCAGGCAGATTTCTGAGTTCGAGGCCAGCCTGGTCTACAGAGTGAGTTCCAGGACAGCCAGGGCTACATGAAGAAACCCTGTCTCAAAAAAAAAACAAAAAAAGAAAGAAAGGAAGGAAGGAGGGAGGGAGGGAGGGAGGGAAGGAAGGAAGGAAGGAAAAAAGAATCAAAGTGATGATGAATTCATTCACTTATTCATTTCGAAAACACTTACTGAACAACTTCTTGGTGCCAAAGAAGGGACCAGGGAGTCAGCAGTGAACAAACACATCTGTCTTTCTCCTCATGCAGTTTATGTTCTAGCAGCAGAGAACAATAAGGAGAGACACAGTGCATTAGGTATAAAAGTGAACATTGTCTTCATGGCAGGCATAGCTCTATATTCTTCCCTGGAGCAAAGTGGCCCCTCTTCCTCCAGCACAAATGCTGGGAGAACTTTTACAGAATAACTTTTTGTTCATCAGTGAGAATTGCTTTCTTTAGTTAGAGAGTGAAGTCATCCGTGGGTTTGCTCTGGAATAACTTTGCCCTGCGGACACTTCCCAGGTTTCAGTAAACCTCCATCATGTCTCCCTGCACAGATGTCCCCTGGAGGCAGGCTTGCACAGCAGCAGCAACGTGACAATACATGAGTGTGATGAAGGATCCGAGCCCCTGGGATTCTGGGATGCTCTGGGGAGGAGGGACAGGAAGGCCTATGACTGCATGCTTCAAGGTAAGTAAGGCCACCGTCCTGAGCGTCTGTCCTCTCAGCTCACTCACGGATTTGCTCGGGAGACATTTACTGAGGTCTGGGCATGGTTCCCCCAGCATAGGGCGTGCCGTGCAAGCATGACCACTCAAGTCGATTCCCCAGAACACATGTACAAATGTTTGCTGTGGTGGTGTACCCTTGAAATCCTAGAACCTAGGGAGAGGAGCAGGAGAGTTCCTGGGACTTTATCTCCAGTCTAACTGGGTAGCTCCGGCTCCTCGTGAATGCATTCACGTGTACATGTGTACCATGTACACCCTGCCCTGCCTCCTACACACACGTCTATAAAGATTTACTGAGTATGTGCTGTGTACAGCACACAGTGAATAAAGTAGGTCTCCCAAAAGATGTCTTCTAAAAATGAAGCTGAGCCACACTCCGTATAGGACTTATTTTCTTGTGAATAAAAATGTGTCGTCAAACATTGTGAGCATGGAAAACAGAAGCTCGCTCCCACCATGACAGTCATGCACAGCCCTGTGGGAAGCCGGAGTTTGCACAGTGCCTGTAGGCTGGTATGACTTGACCAAAAAAAGGAGGGAAGTTGGAGCTATCAGCAACATGACAAGCTATTGGGTTTGGCCATTATCCACAGTAAAGGAAGCAAAGGGAACCCCAGGGAGACAGTAAGTATGTCCCCACCAGATCAGGAGGGCTTGAACAGCAAGCCCTGAGCCACACAGAGACACCCAGTTCTTAGCAGTCAGGACTGGATGGGGAGACTTCGAAGGCTGTGGCTGATGCTCAGTGCCTACCAGGCCATGTTTTATGAGACATGAGAATGTGACAGTTGCCATCGGCTTGCGGACTTGGAACCTGGAACTCAAAGCTGTGCAGGAGAGGCCATTGTTGAGTGGCCATCTGCTGAAAGGCGGCAGGCAGAAAAAGGATTGTGGGACCCCCTTCATTCAGATCTCAGCCTTTCAAGACTCATAGATCCCTGTGAGAAAAGGGACACAGTCCTTGCAAAGGACAGAGTAAGATATGTGGACAGTGTAGACATGATTTGGGGACTGTATTTCCATGGTCTGGGAGCTAATTTATAAGCATTTGTTGCCATTTACAAGGCAGCAGGCAAAGGCAGAGCATACAAGACGCAGAGCTAGATAACGGATGTCATAGAGATCAAGGGAACCAAAAAGGAAGGGCTGTGGAGTGCACCAGAGGTCAGACTGGCTAGTGGGGTGTGTGGGCAAAGTGAGGAGCCCTGTCCCTAAACCACGAGCCTTTCTGAATTTTGTAAGATTGAGATATCTTAGGGATGGGACCCAAATCTAAACACCAAACTCCTTTGTTTCACACATTGACTTCAGGATAGCTGTCCTCATCCGCCAGAGTGAAGTTCAGGGGTGTGTCTTTCCTTAAAAATATACATTATTATAATCATAAAAATCACAAAACAAACTTTCTTCTGTTAACCATCTCAGAGGAGCTTCGGCTGTCCAGCAACTCACATGTCTCAGAGACAACCAGAACCCATGTGTTCCTGTGTTTTTCCACCCACTTCTCAATAAAAAAGGCAGTCAGGGTGACCATCCTGTAAGCCACCCACTCCATATATTGCCTCAGTGCCCCTGGCTGCCATGGAGATGTTGGTGACCATAGTACATTGTAATGTATTTCACTCTACCTACCCTGCCTCCACAGCTGGGGAAGCAATGGCCCGGGTTTTCTCTATGGTACAATAGTGTGGGTGGCATGCCCTCGAAATTAATTATTTGTCCATAATGAAGGTGAATTTTTAGACATGAGACTCCTCTATCAACCAGTGTCCCCTAGAACATCGGGCCATCTTTCTTTCTTAGCAGAAATTATCAAAAGGGAACATTTCCCAACACTCATAAACCGAGCACAGTATCCTGGGGAAAGCACTGTTTCTGTTTGACTTAGTAGCTTGGAGTGCTGAGGTGATCTTTTATGCTTATTCTGCGTGTGTGTGTGTGTGTGTGCCCCCTCTGTGCACATATCTACACACACACACACACACACACACACACACACACACGGGTTGGGGGTGTTAGTCACTGCTCATTGGTAGAGTGCTTGTTTAGCATGCCAGAAACCTGTGTCTGACTTCCGAGAATGAGATATATAAACCAAATCCTGCTGCTTTCCCTCCAGTTCTTTGAGATGTTTCATGTTTTACCTTCAGTCCATCTGAAGTTGGTCCATATGGCGTCCTTAGCTTTGTTCTCTTTTCTTTGGAAGATCCTGGAAGTTTTAACTTCGCGCCCCGCCTGTTCATCCTCAGCAGCTCCTCCGGAGACTTCTCGGCGACAGAGTTCGTGTACCCCGCGCGAGCGCCCTCTGCCGTCAGCTCCATGCCTTTCCTGCAGGAGGATCTGTACAGCGCACCACAGCCAGGTAAACCCTGCCGGGAGCGTGGTCGCTCGCTTCGGGGAAGCCGGGAAGCCGGGAAGCCGTTCGTTCTCTTTTGTTGCAAGCAGTTCCTATCTGGCAAGTATACTACGAGCAGACTTGCTTAGGGGCTCTCTTTTTATCCACCTACCACAACAGAAAACAAGAAAATCAGCCACGTAACTTCATGTTAGGAACTGAACTCAGTTACTTTCTAGCTGATAGATAGCACCACATGGCATCCTCACCATTCTCCTAGCCTTCCCTCCAGCTTTCTGCTTCATGGTCCCTTGTGAGCTGCCCTCGGCTCCAGCTCGCATGTTTGTATTCAAAACCGAGGAAACAAGAAAGGAGAAGTTTCTTACATTCCTCTAGCGTTTCTGCTTTATCCCATTGGCCAGAAGATGTCATGTGGCCACTCCAGCTACAAAGGATCCTGAGAAAGCACATGGCTAAAGAAAGAGACATGGACAAGCTCTCAGCAGAGCTAAGGTTGCAGACTTGGTCTCCCAATTCCAAGATCAGAAGTGTTCCCACCAAGCCATACCTTAATCTCAAACCTATGGGAAGGAAATGAGCTCTGTAGACCCTCCTACCTTCCTGCCAAGCAAGCCCATGAGCTCATAGTTGTCCAGAGCCTGGAGCCTTAGTTTACAGTAGTTGCCCTACCACTGGCTCAGACCTTGGCAGATGCATACACCATACTATGGGCACACTATGGGCAGCAGCATCAAGTATCTCAAAGAGAAGGCTACTCCCTGCCCTCGCATTCCTGAACTCGTTAACGATCTCTGGCTTTTAAAGCAGTCCCAAAATGCACCTCAAGAGGGACCTTGGGGCCACTGAGGTGGCAAGTTAGAGAGCATTTGCCACTGAAAGCAAGAGTTAGGCGGAGGCTTAAAGACGAGGAAGAGCCCGGAGGATTCTGCTCAAAGCTCACGTCCCTGTAAAAGAACCGTCACTACTCAGAGCATCATGGGGGTTGAGGGCAAGCCATATGTGAGCTCTGTGGAGACCAGAGGTGGCTAACAGCAGAGCCCTGAACATTTGAGAAGGCCACCAGCAATCTGTGGATGAGCTAGGAAAGGGAAGGAAGCCAAGAGGCCTTTCTTGGGTCACCTCCTCACACTGCTAGGGACCTTCAGAGTTTAAGCTCAGGAATGAGTGTTCGGGGACCTCTGACCCACAGGACCTTGGCGAGAGGACTGTGGGCACAGCTGGCAGAGCATCAGGGCTTCTGCTGGGCAGTGAAGAGTCCCTCATGGCCCGGTTCTGCTCTTCCCTCACAGCTCTCTTCCTTGTTGACAACCATCACGAGGTGTACCTCTGGCAAGGCTGGTGGCCCACTGAAAACAAGATAACCGGCTCTGCCCGCATTCGCTGGGCTTCAGACCGGAAGAGCGCCATGGAGACGGTCCTGCAGTACTGCCGAGGTAAAGGCAGGAGAGGGGTGGGGAGCTACCACAGGCCTAGCCATGTCCCTTCTGAGATGCCCGCAGCCTTGAGAAGGCTCCAGCACTCCCACTTAAACTGCTAGAGGACTACCCCTCTTAGGATCAGGACATTCTCTGTTACTAGAACAAAGGAGAGTCCAGATTCCCTTTCAAATGACAGGGCTACTGACACGTATATTGTGCAGCCACCTGCACTAGCAATACTCTGAATAAGGGAGTAAGTGGCTAAGTGACCTCCATGGCACTGTTCTCTAATGCAGTACCAGCATTAGAAAAGAGAAATGTGCCCAAACTGGCTAAAAGCCAATGCCAGCCTTTCTTTTGGTATTGTATCCAATGATGACAAGAGCAGAAACATAGTTTCTTAGCTAGCATCCCCATGGAATCCGGCCTTTTACAGAACGAGGATGCGGGTACCTAATGTCTGGTCTGCATATTGATGGTTTACTGACTCTCTTAATGCACTGGAGTGTGTGCACATGATTCTTCCATGGATAGCTCTTTGTGAGCAGCCTCTCAAATCCCACCAAATGCTTACGGCACCTGGAAGATGCTGCCATTACCTGTCACCTGCTCTCGAAGGTTGTCGTCCAGGGAAACGAAAGAGAAGCAGACATATCTGGTGGGAGTTTCCAGATAGTCTTCTTCCCCCTGAGGTTCAGAAACATTTTGCCAGGTTCAGGAGGTGGGGGGGGAGGAGTCACCTTTCAGATAAACAGCACCCATGTGTTGTTATGAGTAACTCATGATCCACATTCTAAACATGGAAGTCAAGAGTTCTGAAGGAAAATGGGAGCAGCCTGAGAAAAAGCAGGGCAGACTTCTTCGGTCCACTGACATGTGCATTCTTTGTCCCCACAGGAAAGAATCTCAAAAGGCCACCCCCCAAGTCTTACCTTATCCATGCTGGTCTAGAGCCCCTGACGTTCACCAACATGTTTCCCAGCTGGGAGCACAGAGAAGACATTGCTGAAATCACAGAAATGGTAAGCTTAGGGCTCCAGGAACTACAGGCATTGCAGCTGCCTTGTAGAGTCTAAGCCCAAGACAGAGGTTGTCCTGGTATCTCTGCTCATCGAGCATGGCAGGGGATGGGGGGACAGTGCATAATGGTGAGCAAGCTCACTATTAAGGCTCACTGTACACTACCCTGGCAAAGCCACAGCACATCTGATTTCTCAGTTAATTACCAGGACGGTACATCAATGCTCGTCTTACTATTGTCTCTACTTTACCAGTGTAGGAGCTGAGGCATTAAACACTTGCCTGGAATCTCTGAGTCACAGGTACAGGCACGTGGGCTCAGCACCACACCCACTTCTCTCCTGAGATTCATCCCCGTAGCTTGAACTTGAACTTGAACTCATTCATACACCATCCAACTGCCCAAAGGAGGCAGCCCTTCCCAGACCCAAGTCTAAGAGATAAAGATGGTTTTCCCAGAATCTCTCTCCCCCTACTGTGTGTGTGTGTCCATCTGTCTGTCTGTGTGTGACCATGTGTGTATGTAACCCAGAGCCTTATGCATTCTAGGCACAGACTCTTGCACTCAGCTACACCCTCACCCTTACCTTCTTTGTGTCTCATTGTGGATTAAGAAATGGATCCTAGGGGAAGGGGAGAGAGCATGATTTCTTCCGAACCTAATTATGTTCAAACAAATTCCACTATGTGTAAGCATCTAGCGATTTGATTTCAGGTCCAATAATCTTTCTCCGATGTTCATTCATGGGTAATCTGAGTCCCTAAACATTCATTCATTCATTCATTCATTCATTCATTCATTCACTTCTGGAAGCAGTTCAGAAACAGGCTTGATTTGAAACTTAGTACAGGAGAAAAGCTATGACGGGTAGGAGGTCTGGACATCCAGAGCCCCCCCCCCCCCCCTACACAGTGGAGTGACACCTTAGTCGGACCTCCCCAGGCCATAGGTGGGGCAGAGCTGAGAGTCCGAGTGCACTCCAGTGATAGCACTTGTCTGCTCAAATGTTCTGTGCTCCATCTCCAGGATACTGAAGTTTCCAACCAGATCACCCTGGTGGAAGATGTCTTAGCCAAGCTCTGTAAAACCATCTATCCACTGGCAGATCTGCTTGCCAGGCCACTCCCAGAGGGAGTAGACCCTCTAAAGCTTGAGATTTATCTCACAGATGAAGACTTCGAGGTGAGTGACCCTTGTGTGAGGTGGTGACAACACACTGGGAGGGAGAGCATCCTCTCACTCAGTCACTCACTGGGCATCTCTCCATCTCTTCTAGTTTGCGCTCGACATGACCAGAGATGAATTCAACGCACTGCCCACCTGGAAGCAAGTGAACCTAAAAAAAGCGAAGGGCCTGTTCTGAGGGTGAGAGGGCGGAGCCACAGAGGGGAAAGGCCTGTTCTGAGGGTGAGAGGGCGGAACCACAGAGGAGTCTCTGCCACTAGACCAGAAAATGGATGGAGATATATACTTGGACTGGTATTTTTCTGTCAAAGAAGAAAGTATTTTTGAATCAGAGTTTTTCCAAACCTGACCTTATTAACTCTACAGCTTGTCCTGGAGTTGAGCATTCTGTAAGTGTATAGGAGAACTCTCCGGATTGTTCTTTTCCACAGTTCAGGAGAACTGAAAAGAAAGGCGTCTCTTCCGTTCCCCTCAGCCAAGTGCTGCCTCAGTGGCCGCTGCAGCCCTCCCCTCCTGTTCCCGCTCAGCGGTGCCTTTTTAAAAGCAATTCTCTTTATAAAGTGTTATTTTGATAGTTTGTGAATTCTAAATATATATATTTATATAAACACCTATAAATTGACTATGTATTTAACAAAGCAATATGTATTCATCCACTTGCAACTGTTTTCTTTGATGTCAAGACAGTGTTCCCAGGTAGGGGACTGTCTGTGCTGCTTCTGTTGAGTTAAGCCTCCCACCAGTCTGGCCTGTGCCCAGGAGTGCCTACTTCAGCCTTAGGTCTGGCTTGTGCTGAGTTCTGCTTCCGGTGCTAAAGTGAACAAAGACTTTGTACTCCTGGTGTGAACTCTGAAGAATCAGCCTTCCTACCTTAATGTCTGCCCAGAAATGTACAGTGCCTTGTTTTGTGTACAGTTTCTATACAGAAAAAGCTTGCTTTGCTTTTTTTGATGCTGGTTTGGAACATTATCCACAGTTTTATTCTCAGTAGAAATAAAAACATCTCAATTTCTCATACCCATTGTAAACATTACACATGTCACTTTGTGACAGAGGATCCAAAAATAAAAGTTCAGAGTAATCACAATTCATTGATCAGTTCACATTGAATTCCAAACCTGTTCCTTTGTCGGGGAAAAACTATGTAGCTGTCAACTGAGTACCAACTTCTGAGACTCTGGATTTCAACGTAGGGCAGGGTGTAAGATTAAATAGACTAAGCAGACATTTGACCCATAAATTTCCTCTAAACATGACACATGTTCTCAACACCACAGCTGCATCTATACTCATTTTAAGGTCTCAATGCCTTTTCTCCAAGTATGCATTGATGTGTAAGGCATTAAAATATAAACTATGGGGTTAGAGTAAATGGCTCAGTGGGGAGTACTTTCTTGGCATGTGCGAGGCTTGGGTTCAATGCTCAGCACGGCTAGAAACTGAAAAAAGACAAAACCATGAGTTGAACCTAATCTGCGGATGCACTTTGAGTTGTTACGACTCTGCCCGTCACCAACTGCTTAGTCTCGTTTAACATGTCTGTTAACTTTATAGTCCTCTCCCATGCCCTCCTGGGGGACTGTACCAAGTCTGGAGCCCGTCAACTGCTCCTGGACCCACAGCTTTATAATTGTGTGGTGCTGTTCAGTCACCAAACTTTCCTGCCTTTCTTAAGAAAGGAGACAAAAACTACACCCCCAGCATCACAGATCTTGGGGCAAGGATGGAGGAGATGGCCTTCGAAAATTGTCCAGTGCTGTGGGCTTGCTGATGCTGATGCTGATGCTGTTGTAACAGGAGCTGAAATGGGAAAGCACAGAGGTGAAGTTAAAGGATGGAGTCATGCATCCAGAAATGATGGGAAAAGGAGGGCTGCTATTGCTTCCAAATAGCAGCAAGCGAGGGATGTTTGCAGCCATGAGAGCAACCTGAAGAGGGTCACAGCAAGATAGGTCTGCCAGCATCTGCAGCCAGCTCAGGAACTCAGCAGGGACCTCAGACACAGAACTCCAACAGGTTCTCCAGAGAGAACCAAGTATCTCTGTAGAAGGTACCCGGATGGTTCATTCGTGGATGGAAAATAATGGACTAGACCCATGTGACAGGAAGGACTGAGAGTTCCCCACAGGCTGTGTGCAAGCTGGAGCCCCTGGAAAACTAGCACTTAGCTGTGTTGTGCCTGAGCCTTCAAAACTTGGGAGCCCAGTGCGTGTCCCTCTCAGCTCAAGGCTAAGGCCTGAGATCCTAGGGATGACACGTATGTCCTAGAGACCAGAGAGCACAGAAGGTGGAGTCCTGGTGCCTACATAGCACAAGACCAGTGTCCCTGCTGCTTGAGAGAGAGAGAG
>JADRCD010222629.1:0-37421 GCA_019843815.1 Montemys delectorum | reverse complement strand
CTTAAATCTTTCTGCCAGGTACCTGCAGGGAATGCAGGCATTTCAGTTTGGTTTTTTGTTTGTTTGTTTGTTTGTTTTTGCAAAAGAGTCTCACTATTTAGCACATACTGGTCTTGAACTTGTGATCCTCCTGCCTCAGTAAGCGCTGGCATCATAGATTTGATCTCCCATGCCCAGTGCAAATTTGGGTTTTGATTAAAGTATTCCTGGATGCTTAGATGACTTTTGTCCTCTAGGCTTACTCAGGCAACTGCTTCAAAGTTGAACATTCTTCTCCAAATAGACATGAAGGGCTACAAGGGTAGCTGGTCTCAGTGGTGTCTGCTTGCAGCTCTCTATCCTAAGACTGTACAAGACTCTTACACATTTAGAAAGCTCAATTTCTTCACAAAGAGAAGCTAAATATACAAGTTACACCTTTGTTAGTACACAATACACACTTTTACACTTTTCTTCATTTCCTGTGAGGCTGGAGAATTAGTAATTACATGGTCATTTGGAAGGCATTTTCAAAACCAAAATGGGAGGTGAGACTGAAGGTCTCGGTACAGTAATCAAGACTCATTCACTCAGCATGTCTCCTCCTCCACCATCCAGAATCCTCTGGGGACTGGATCACCTGGTGGCAGGGATGGTATCTGAGCAGGATCAGCTACAGTGGGAGGAGTGTTGAGAGGTTCCTGTTTCCAAAGGGGTCCCTGAGCCAATCACCAAGAAAGGTTTTCCAAGGAGGTTAGAAAAGATCCAAGCCAGCAGCTTAAACTGGAGCCAACTCACAAAGGACTGGGCAAAGAAAGTCCTAGGCCTGGAGCTCTCAGTAGAATGAAAAGTGACTTGGTTTGTTGACATGGAGTATGTGAGAGGAGAGTGGAGAGGTACAGGCTCCACAGGTCAGCTGAAGGGCAGTTCTAATGTCCTTCATTTGGATCTAATCCTAATGGGAATGGGGAAATTTTCACAGTACAGTCTATTTCTTTTTGTTCTTTTAAAAACAGAGGCTCATGTAGCCCAGACTGGCTCCAAACTCATTATGTAGCAGAAGCTCACTTGAACGTCTGCTCTTCCTGCCCTTACCTACTGAGAGCTGGAATCACAGGTGTGCACTACCAGGCCGGGTTTGCACCGTGCTGGAGATGAAAGCCAGGCCTTTGTACATGCCAGACACCACCAGCTGAGCTGCCCAGAGCTCTCTGTTCTTTTCTAACGGTATCATGGATGTCACCTCCTCTAACAGCCACTCGATCACTCCATGTTGGTCGGTCCCTCTGCTGCCCTCCTCTCAGCTTGTCTCTTTCTAAATAAATCATTATTTCCTCTTAGCAACTGTTTTGTGCACTGGCCTCAGCATTTTCTCTCACTAGAATGTGAGCAGTGTGATGAGGGACCTGGTCCACTTGGCTTGTCATTGTGTCCTTCCTACTTAATGTAGTGCTGTGTAAACCCAGTCGATATGCTGGTGAAAGCTACACACACACACACACACACACACACACACACACACATACACACAGGTGCAGACACACATACACACACATGTGCGTGCACTTGCATACATACACTCATGCATATGCACACATACACACAGGTAAGGACACACATGCACACACACACAGACACACACACAGACACACACACAGACACACACACACACACACACACACGCGTGCACGTACACACTAGGGAAAGCCCTGGCTTCCAGAAGCTTGCGCTCTGTCACTGCCATCCGGATCTCACTGAACACATAAACTACTTTGGCTCACTTCTGCCACTGATCTAGACTATCTGAGTCTGAGTCATCTATAGTAAATTGAAATCTATGTGGCTCAAGGTTCTGAGAAATAAGAGGTATAGCACCAGTGGCGAGGGCCTTCATGCTACACTGTTGTATGGTGGAAGGCAGAAGGAAAGAAAGTATGAGAACAAGCAAGATAGCTCAGAGGGATCAGTCGGCTCTCATGATGACTAAGCCACCTCTTGAGTGACAGTTTCTGTTAACACAGCCCTTGTGGCCTCATCACCTCTGCTTAGGTTATACCTCCAAACATGGTGACATTGGGTATGACATTTCCAATACATGTGGGCCACATACTCAAGCCTATGACAAGCTAGTCAGTTCCATAGCTAGGGGTCACTAAGGGAGTATTCAAGAAAGCCCCCCCCACCAACAGGTCCTTTTCCTGTGTTTGTTTACAGTGACAGCCCACATAGTGAGCCGGGGACCATTGATGAAGTTGACCATGACAATGGCACGGAGCCTCACACCAGTGATGAAGGTGAGTAGTGGCACAGGAAGGTCTAGGCCGAAAACCTCACAGGCCCTGAGCTGGCCACAGGGCCAACCTTACAACCTCTCAGCTCTCCAAGCAGCACAGCGGGCCCTTCAGCATGGGGGGACCCAGGAAAGCCTTCATACATGCCTTGGGTCCCAGCACAGGCCCACATAGATCCTGATAGGTGCTGTGCATTTACTACATACCATTCCTGGCCCATGTCATCCTCTGTGTGTCTTGCTTGGGTCCCAAGGATCTGCTCTGCTGGGACCAAGGCCTTTGCTGGGACCTAGGATGTGGCGACGAATGAAGTGAGTCCTCGAGGCGTTCTGACTCTCAGCAGACTTCAGCAGCCTGGAAGCAGCTCCTTAACAGACTGACAGTGTGAGATTAAAGGGTCATCTCGAGTGCAGGGGCACCTGCAAACTACCTCAATAGTGAGGACTGTGGAGAGAAACAGCAGTGTGTGTGGAGAGAGAAGGAGGAAGGGGCCCAGTCCACCTGATTCCTCTCCTCTCCTCGGGCCAGATGAGGAACAGAGTCATGCTGGTTTCCGTGGAAACTGAACCACACAGATGCACAATCCGAGTGAAGTGGCCTCAGGCCTTCTTACCCACTAGATAGAGTGGGGAGAGTCTAGGCCAAAACCTCACAGGGGCATATCATGCTTACACAAGCCAGCCACAGGGCCAGTCCCTCCAGCCCCTCAGCTCTCTGAGCAGTACAGCATGCCCTTCAGTACCCGAGGGCACATGGTACTCAGAGGAATCACTAAGACCATCGCTCGCCTGGAAAAGAAGCAGGATGACACTTTCTTGAGATCTGTTGCCCATTTAAATTTGTCTTTTTAGCATTGAGTTGGAACAGCTCTTTACATACACTAAATATAAGTTCCCTATCTCAAAAAAGATTTCGGAATGTTTTCTTCCATTACGAGACTTGATTTTTGCATTATAAATGGTGTCCTTTGAAGCACAAAAAGCTTTACATTTTGATGAAGTCCGGTTCATCCAGCTTTTTTTTTTTTGTTGTTGCTCCTAGTTTTGACTATATTCAGGAAGAGCCTTGTCTTGCCTTTTTTCTTGCAAGGTGTCTTACTTACTTTAAATTACTGTGAAAAGACACCGTGACCAAAGCAACTTATAGACGAAAGAGTTTATTTGGGGTTTACCATGTCAGAGGGTTAGAGTCCAAAGCCTATCCCCAGTGCCATACCTTCTCCAACAAGGCCATACTAAAGCCTTCTCAAACATTTCTACTAACTAGGAGCTAAATATTCAAACAGACAAGCCCATAGAGGCTGTTCTCATCCAAACTACCATCCAGAGAAACCAGCCAGTATTTTACCACAAGAGAGAATATTAATTGTCAGGGTAATTGTTTTCTTTTTTTGGTGAGTGTCTGTGTGTACATACATTTTCATGCATATGTGTACTTGTGTCTGGCACGCACCTGAAGACATGAAGGGGTTGTTCCATGTCTTCTGTGGTCACTATTTCTTTGAGGCACAATCCCTGAACCTGGGCTAACACTCATCAGTAAGCCTCAGTGATGATTCTGTCTCCATCCCTCTCAGACCTGGGGTCACAGGTGTGTGCCAGATGCCTGGCTTGTCACCTGGATACTGGGATCTGAGCTCTGGACCTCATGATTGTGCAGCAAAAGCTCTTGGTGGCTGAGCCTTCTCTCCCAGCTGGCAGTAAGGTCTCCAGAGTTGCATCTGTCATGTCAAGGAAGCTCCCTTCTGTTCCTGTTTTGTGGGATGTTTTGTTAGGAGAAGGTGTTAAGGTTTTGCCAAATGCTTTCCTTTACCCATTGCAATGATTATGTCATCTGTGCCTTTTATTTTACTAGTAAGACGGGATACGTTCGTTGAATTTTTAGATGCTAAACAATTTTACATTCCTGGGATAAATTCTTCTCAGGCATGGAGTATGACTCCTTTACATACCCCTGTACCCAGTTTGCTAATATTTTGTAGAAAAAATTTTCATCCATATTCATAAGTGCTGTCAGCCTGCTGTTTCCTGGTGATGTAGTACAGGTTTTGTGTTAGATAATACTCACCTCATGAAATGTGTTGCCAAGTGTCCCTCCCTTGTGCTTTTTGGAAGACTCTGTGAATAATTATTAGTGTTTAAATGTTCGGTATAGTTCAACAATGAAGCCAAATGGGGCTGGGCACTTCTCTCGAAGTAGTGCTTTGATGGGTGGTGCATTCTCCTGGAGACTCATTCAGGTTTCCTATTTCTCTTCATAAAATGTATCCTTGGCATGTGGGCATGTCCATGTATGATGGGCAGGTTCATGCATGACATGGCATGCATGAAGTCGAATGGCATCTTTCTCCTTCGTCTTGTTGAGACAGGGTTTCTCTTGTTTCTGTTGCTGCATGTGATAGGCTAGCTGGCCTGGGAGTTTCTAGAAGATTCTCTTGTCTTCCACCCCATCTCACCACAGGAGTGCTGGAACATAGATGTGCACCGCTGTATGCAGCTTTTCCCCCCTACATGGTTTAATGAGGAGAGAACTGAGGTCACCTTACCAGCTTAATATTCTATTTTTTTGATATCTGTTTATTGGGGGGAGGGGTGCCTATGTCATGGCTTGTACTTGTGAGGTTGGAGGACAACATACCAAATTTGGTTCTCTCCTTCTACCATGTAAGACTCAGCAATCAAACTCACATTTTGGGCTTGGCAACAAGCCTCCTTTCCTGTTGAGCCATTTCATTGGTCCCAGATATCCTATTTCTCAAGCCCGCTTCAGTAATCTGCAATTTTTAGAAATATGCTCATTTTATTCAACTTTCTAGTTTGTTGATATATAGTTGTTGGTAATGTTTCTTTAGGATACCTCTTTTTCTTTCAAAGTAATAACATTAATGTTCCTTTTTCATTTGTGATCTTACATATGGTTAGTGTGATTTTTAATTCTTATTTTCTTAGTTTATTTAGACAGAGATTTGTTAATTTCATTGATCATTTTCAAAACAGCAGCTTGGACTTCGCCTAGCTTCCTAGTCTCTGTCTTATTAATTCTACACTAGTCCTATTTCATCTTTTTCTACTTGTTTGGGTTTAGTTTGTACTTCTAATGTCTTCAAAAAATTTTAGATTTTAAATTTATTTTTAGCATTTTGCCCGCATGTATGCCTATGTACCATGTGCATGCAGTGCCTTGGAGGTCAGAGAGGGTGCTAGATCCTCTGGAACTGGAGCTGACATGTAGGTGCTAGGAATCCAACCTAGGACCTCTGAAGAGCCACCTGCTTTGAACCACTGAGCCATCTCTCCATCCCCCACACTCCCTGTTTTCTAAGGTGAAGGTGGAGGTCACTGATTTAGGATTTTTCTTAGCACAACCATTTGCAGCTCTAAAGTTCACCTAGGCAGGGCATTAGCTGCATCCATGAGCTTGATTGTACTGTGTTCTTATTTTCATTCACCATTTGGAAATCTAAGAGCCACTGACAGGCTGATTGTGTGGCTAGTGTATGTGAGGCTCTGGGTTCCAGCCCCTGCATGACAAAGGAAAAAGGAAAGAGAGAAGGAAAAGAGAGCCACGGAAAGTATCGTGAGTGAACAGAGATGGGAATCTAGTGCTGCAGGCAGGGTGGGGTCTTATGTGTAAAGTGGACCAGGGAGAAAAGAGCCCATGGGAAAGTGGAGATAGAATATATACTGATGTGCAGAAGGAACAGAAATCTCTTCACACACACACACACACACACACACACACACACACACGCACACGCACACACACTTGATACAGGGTCTCATGTAGCTCAGACTAGCCTTAAATTCCTGTTATCCTACCTCCACCTCCCAAGTGCTTGGATTATAGGTGTGCATTACCACACCTGGCCAAACTGGCTTCAGTAATTATGCAAATGAAAACAAGGATCTGGCATGCCAACTCCCTATGGACATCTTAGATTTATTTCTTTATTTAATTTTTTTGAGATAGGTTATCATTCTGTAACCGAGACTGGTCGCAGACTCACAGTCTCCCTGTCCTGAGCTCCAGCCCACGTGTTCATCAAACCTGCTGCCTGTGATGCTCACTGAAGCCAAGGCTGCATGATCCCTATGACCTCACAGAAACTCTTTCTCTTGATTTTCTTCCAGAAGTGGAGCAGATCGAGGCCATCGCCAAGTTTGACTATGTGGGAAGGTCCCCTCGTGAACTATCCTTCAAAAAAGGGGCCTCACTACTCCTGTACCACCGTGCCTCAGAGGACTGGTGGGAAGGCCGTCACAACGGTGTAGATGGACTCATCCCTCATCAGTACATAGTTGTACAGGACATGTGAGTGAGAACTGGGACCTTCTGTGAAGAATGAGGGAATAGATTAGTAATGTCTGGAATGGGCAGTGGAAGAGGAATACTAGAAATTTGTTCTTCCAGATTCAATATGTTTGATAGTCTCTAAGAACTTTTTTTTCACCTAACTTCCTTTTAAGTGGACATCCCCAGAAGAAATGTGCATGTTGCTCATCCTCCAGATGATGCAGAGATAGTATTAGGTCTGGGGTCACCATCCAAATCCACGAGCCACATCTAGGTCATCACCCACCATGGTCATTAGCATCCCATAGTCTTCTTGTATCCCTCCACTATCCTGAGCTTTAGCTGTGGCCGGGGATCAGCTCACCAACCCTAAAGAGGCTCAGTCCTTTACTCCAGATGTGACCTTCAAAGGGGGTGGAGAAAAAGAAACGGTCCCTGTTTTCCTTTAACCACATGACATTTTAAACAATTTAAGGAGTTAAGAAGTCACACATCCCAAGACTCTAGCACTGTCAGAAAGTTCAAGAAATCAACACTCTGTGTGGAGTTCTCTCATTCCCTTCCAGCATGGACAGGCTCAGCAGAGCTGGCCTGTTTTGGAAGCAGCTATGAAGCTAACTAAGCGCCACAGGAAGGGAAACCTAAGCTTATGTTGTGATGCAGGAGACAAAATTCTGAGCTTGAGCAAAGGCCAAGGCCAAGGGAATGAGAAAGGGAATGCTGTAATAGCGGGCCATCTGGCAGCCCTGGAGTCCACAGACCTCTGACAGCAAGGACAAGTCACTGGAAGGAGAAGGTTATAGAGGGAAACTGACAGGGCACCCCTAAAAGTATGGGCCACCTCACAAGTATCCTGCACCGCAGACAGGGAGATGAGAGACTGAGGTAGCCCTTCCTCCCTGGCTTGGCTCTGAACCACTTTGCATGGAGCCGTAGGAAACTCAGCATACAGCACCCTATGCTGGGAGACTTAGCACTCAGTATCCCATGCCCAGCTTGCCGACTCAAACTCCCATTTCTTCAACCTGTCTCCATCACTGAAAGGGTCTACGAGAACAAGCTAGAAAAGGGGAAAGAAAAGAGATATAGGGGTAGAAGAGAAGGGAGCCACCTGCTAGAGAGCCTAGCTATGGGAGCATTGTGGTAGGTGTGTGTGGAGGGAAGGTGCTCACCCTGAGCTGCTGGTATAACCACGGGTGTATGCAGACAGCTGTGGAGGAGTTCTGGACATCCTGGGCCTTCCTCAGAGGATGAGAACCACCTCCAACTCATGTCTCTCTCCTCCCCAGGGACGATGCCTTCTCCGATAGCCTGAGCCAAAAGGCTGACAGCGAGGCCAGCAGTGGGCCACTGCTGGATGACAAGGCCTCCTCCAAGAATGACCTCCAGTCCCCCACAGAGCACATCTCTGATTACGGCTTTGGGGGGGTGATGGGCCGGTAGGAAACATGGGTTCATTTTTGTCTCACTAGTACCCATGTGCTTTGTTTGTGTCTGAATTGGAAGAAGCAAGAGGGCGGGAAGGGAAGGAGAAGGCTATTACAGCACCTTGATTCTATGAGCTGAGCCACCGACACTGGGAACAGCTGGGTGGGCTGGCTGGAAGGATTCTAGGTGTGAGCCACCCAGCTTTGAGGTGGGGTGGAGGAGCATTGAAGAAGGCAAAGGAAGACATATGCTGGGATCATAGAACTTTTTATTTTAAATAGTAATCATAGCCCAGCCTGACCACATAGTAAGAGTGTCTTGAAATTTTAATATAATAGTACTGAGAAAGACAGAGACAGACAGACACGGGGCGGTGGGGTGGGGAGAGAGAAGAGAGAAATTGGCGAGTGCTTTTCTTCTTCTCTCCAGCAGCTCCTGTACCCTTTTAGCTTTTTGCTGGAGATGATTTGTTATACAATATTTTTAAAAAATCTAAAGCTCCCACAGTCCCCCATCCCTAAAACACACCACTTAAACAGAGAGCTCACACCTCCTTTTGTGCCAGTGAAAGTTGATACCCGACTCCACCCACTCATTTGGTGGGAGCAGATTTGCCAGTTTCTACACAGAGGCTGGGCTGTGTCACATGACCCTTCTGTCAGCAGGGCACTGTGCAAATCATCTTGGGAACAGGAAAAGAGAGAAAGCTAACAGTCTGTCACTCTGCCTCACCCACAACCCCCCCCCCATGCCTTCTTAGAATGTCAAATCTGTGTACCCCTACCCCACCCCACCCCACCCCACCCTTGCAGCAGAAGGGTCATGTGATCAACTCAGTCTTTTCAGAGATTGAAAGCCACCTGTGTCAGCATACAGTGGGAGCATACTCAAGAATTTATTTTAGCTTTGGACACTGCAGGATGATAGAATCCATGGAGAAGTCAAAGACTGGGTCCTACCGATGAGCATAGCATGGTCTCCTGCTCCTAGGAGGACCATACCATCCATCTCCTGCCTCTCTTCCTTCTCTTTCGTCTTTTCTTTCTCGAAGCCTCTCCCTCCCCAACACCTATGCTTTGGTCCTATTGGGGCACCCACAGGCTTGCTTAGCTTTGCTGGGGGCAGAGGGTTTGAATTGCTACCAATCTCATGGAACTTGGTCCATGCCCAGCACCCCATCCCTCTCTACCCTCATCCCCATCAACTCTTTCCTCCCCTCATGAAGGCCTCTATATTTTGGGTGACTTCCATAGAACAGAACGATCTTTAAGTTACTTTGAAACCCACTCAAATGTGGGCAGGTGAGAGATGATAGTCCATTGATGTAGCTGATTCACACGATGGACTTGGGAGAATACAGGAAAGCTGTGGCAGGCATGGGTCAAAGGCTTGTGCCCTCCCACCCCACACCCTTATAAGCAGCTCATATGCTTTTAGACCAGTAGAGCACTGGAGGTGGACAAGGTACCCATAGACGCAAGGCACATTTTACAACGATATATTCGCTCTTCAACAACTTGTTTTCCAAGATCTGGAAAGCCGTTATAGACAGCCCTGCTCTGGGGAGGTTGGTGGATGAGAACAGTGAACAGGTGTTTTGTCCCCAGAGGTTCCCTCCTGTGCTTACTGTGGCCTTTTGGTACAGTCAAGCCTCAGGGTTTCAAACCAGCTAGAATCTGAAAATCTTCAGACTATATATGGCCACAGCTAGCCACAGCATTTCCAGTTTGAAATCTTCCTGCCCCGATCTGACCTTAGAATCTATCTGACCTTAGAATCTGGTCTGAAGTATTGCTGCGGCCCGCCTGGCTCCCACTCTCTGCCTTTCTTCCTGGGCCAGGTTACTCTCCCCCTTTTGGGGAGGTTTCAGAAGTCTGAGCGCACCCTTTATTGCTAGTGTACATTCTGGCTGAATGAGGCTTCACTGTGCTAGCTCCGCTAGATTCCCGTGTAGCTGTAGCATGGGGGGTTGGCTGGTGCACTCTGAGACTGGCTAGGGTTGACTTCTGCCCCATGCTTCCTGCCCCTGGCTCCTTTGCAGAGTGCGACTACGGTCCGACGGAGCAGCCATCCCCAGGCGCCGAAGTGGGGGCGACACACACAGCCCACCCCGGGGCTTGGGTCCCAGCATAGACACGCCACCCCGGGCTGCTGCCTGCCCCAGCAGCCCCCACAAAATCCCCCTCAGCCGGGGACGGATTGAGAGCCCTGAGAAGAGGAGGATGGCGACCTTCGGGAGCGCTGGCAGCATCAACTACCCTGACAAGAAGGCGCTGACTGAAGGGCTCTCCATGAGGTCGACTTGCGGCTCCACGCGACACAGCAGCCTAGGGGACCACAAGTCCCTGGAGGCTGAGGCCCTGGCAGAAGTAAGGGCCCCACAGAAGACACTTAGGCCAGTGAGACACCCAGGGGGCCAGAGGGTGGGAAGTGCTGAGTGGGGACCACAGTGGCCTTGGTGGGACTTGAGACTGGGTCAGACACGGCAGTGAGTTGGCTTACTTTCCATGCCACTAGCTATGGTCCTTGGAAAGACTGGAAGACCCCTAGTGTCCAGGCTAGGTTTTGGGGCTGAGGCAACGGCAGCCCTCTCCCCAAGATGCTATGATTGAGTCCATGTGTCCATGCATGTATCTATCCATGTATACATGCATCCATCCATCCTTTGTTTATTACTCTATTGATTTATTGATGGATCTTGACTGGGCATCTGTTGTATGACATCCATCACGTACAATGAAGAACAGTGGAGACCAGATGCACTTTGGCCCTGCCCATATGAGCTTATAGTTAAAGAGAACTGCCAACCCAAAATAGCAGCTAAGCTGGGCGTCTTTAATAAGTGGGGGGAGGGGTTACATCATATTTTGAGAGTCTACAGTTTGGAGGATATGACCCGAGACCCAAGAGATGGGCAGAACTAAATAGCTGAAGCAGAATGGAAGAATATCTCAGGCTCTTCCAGAGTACTTCCTGGTTTTATTTTCCTGTTTGATCCCCCCCCCCAAGCCAGATGCATTGCTTACCAGTTCATGTCACTGGTCATGTCTGGTTTTGACATCACATTCCCAGAAGTCTCCATGGTTATTCCCCTAGCTGTAATTTTGGGCAATGGTCCATCACACACCTCTCTCGATGTTGTCTCTTACTTATGAGATAACAGGGACTAGCAGATCCTGCAGGCTGGGGGGAATCTCTTGTGCTGATAGCCCTTGAGTACCATTTAGAAGGGGTTGAGGTGAGTCTGTGAGCGTCTGAGCACATCCTTACAAGAGTCCAGGGAAGATCCTCAGAGACTACCCTGACTGGAAACAATGCACCAACAGCTAGAACTGCACACATGGCCTTTATCTCATATACAGATGCCTACTTCCAGAGAGTTCTTGGGGTCAGTACCTTGGAATGGGCCAAGCAGAGGAGACGGCCAACTTAGCCTTCTATCCCTGAAGGCTAATCTCTTGAGAACCATCACCTCAGCACCTAGAATTTTCTAAAGACTCTGCCAGTCACAATGGGGCAGGGACTTCCCACAATGGGACTTCCTAAAGCTGGCTCGGGGCCCTTTACATGGACACTCAAATGCAGTCTGGGGCACTGTGCCTAACACACCACAGACTGCTATGAGTGGAGCGAGAGGGGTATTCTGCAGTTAGCATCATTTATGCTATGGTATTCTGACTAAGTAGAAAGATGTATTGCCAAGACATTTTAGAGCTTTGCAATAGTTTGTTGTGCACTGTGGATCTCCAGCAAGAACAGAGTGTATCCCATCACCAAACTTCTTTAGTAGAGGAGGATTTTGTTAGCCTAATCCAAGAAATACACTTAGCAATCCTATGTGTATTGTCAGTGTGCACATCCACTCTAACTGGATAGTGCTTTTCACCAGCGGAAGTGAAACTGAAACTCATGGGAAACTGTGGAAATGAGAAGACACTGGCCAGCTATACACTTCCTCGACTTCATCTCTGAGTCAAAGGGGAGGTGGTGTGGAGAACCCCAAATAGTAGATGGATTCACCCTAGATTCTCTGGTCGCCAAATGCCCTGAACAATGTATTATTCACGCTCCTGGTAACGAGATTGCTATGGACATGTGCAGCACTGTCATCTGAAATGGGGAGGAAGTGATAAATGAGGACCTTCCCAATGGTGCCCCTCAGTCCCCAGTGCCTTTCTGCAGCTTCACCTGGCAGACTTATGCATTCCTCATCAGACTAATGCAAGGCTGCAGCCTAAACCCTTCAGCCCACCTTTCTCTGAGCTTTCTGTCTTTCCCGTTCACACTCTACCAGGGGTGGGGAGATGAGAAAATTACATTTTAGTTATTGACACTTTTATCTTTCAGCTCCCATTGCATTAGAGCAAACAGAGGGGATTGTGGGGACAATAGGAGACTAAGTCCCAGAACTGTGGTGGAGGCTGGGATGACCCTGCACAGCATGTGTACAATAGATAGGGAGAACCTTGCCTGCAGAGTCACTTACGACTGAGCCTCTGGATAAAGAAAGACTCCCGAAGACTCCATAAAGCTGCCAGCAGAACATGCAAAGAGTTAAACATAAAGGGGGATGCATAAAACTGGTAATAGTCACTAGTAGGGTCTAGAAAGCGAATGGGATAGACTGGCACAGTGAGGTGAGCAAGAGGCTGGTTGGGGAAACTTTGGAATCTGGCAGGAAGGAGGATGCCTGCAGATCCAGGAAGGAGAGCATGAAGAACTCCGGTGAATAGAGCCCTCTTTGGTATCTCCAGGCTCCAGCCCCATCTGTCTCCCCAGAGCCATACATTTCTTCCAGGGCTGGCCTCATTCTGCTTAAGAGCCACTATCCCTTATTAGCCAACATTGCTCAGATTGCACATGGCACCTGCCAAGTGGAGGTTTTAAGACAGGTCCCTTGTGCCCTCCGTGGGTTCTGGGTCAGGTTAACCTGGATATGGCAGTAGCCCCTTTAAAAGCCCCACGAACAGGGACATGAACTCTGATGAGCCGGATGACCACTGTCTGGCAGTTTGCAGAGCTTCCTCCTGTCCATCCTCTCACTGCATCTTCACAGCAGGTTTGGGCTTTCAAGAGATGGACAGAGTACAGTTCAGAGTGGCCAGTGTCTGCCTAGCTTGCCCAGCTTCTAGTCAGTGCTGCCTTCAGCCCTAGCCCTGCCCTGGATTGGTAGACAAGGAGCTTGGGCTGACTGGTGTGCCACACCTCTAACTCCTGAGGTATTCTCTTTTTGATGAGCCTGCAGATACAACTATGTGCCGTTTACATTTTTTCCCACTTTTTAAACAAGACATGAGCCTTTTAGATCATAATGCTGGGAGGAAAGTGGTCTTCCTGTCATTCTAGGATGCATGGTTTATGTTCTGTAGATAGTAATTTCCCTTTGGGCAAGGATTTTTCTTTCTTTCTTTTTTTTTTTTTTAACTTTTAAAACTGGCATACAGTTACATAATTCTGTAGGGTGGAGTGTGAATTCTCACAATATCTGTATGTGTTAAAATGTAAGACTTTATTTTTTTTCCATTTGATCTCATGTATGGGTGTTTTGCCTGCATGGATGTCTATAGATCACATGTGTACAGGCAGGTGAGGGTGACGGATCCCTGGGATTGGAGGTACAGCACACTGTAAGCCACTGTGTGGGTGCTGGGAATTGAACCTGGGTTCCTTGGAAAAGTAGCCAGTTTTCCTAGCCACTAAGCCACCCTTCTACCTCTAAGATAAAGGACTTTTAAGAAAACAAAACAACAACAATAACAGCAAAATGGCTAGGACAGAGACACTGGAACCAGACTGCCTGGGTTCTGACTTGCATTGTCTTGTTATTGAGCTGTGTGACCCTGGGCAAGGTACTTGACAAGTCTGAGCTGCATTTTTCTTATGCATGTAACAGCTGTCCCTACCTTGTCAACAAATTATTAAAAGCTTTGGATAAGTGTTCAGCACTAGGTACCATGGGGATTGTTATTACCGTTTCTGAGTGCTTGCTATGTGCCAGATGCCATGCCCATCTCTTTGCATCAACCCTCTGAGGTAGGTATTATACTTGTCTGTACTTTACCAGTAAGAATTCTCAGGCTCAGAGAGGTCAATGCAGTCCCATAGCAATGGGGTAGCAGAGTCAGTTTTTGACTGAATATCTGTCTGCTTGCCGTAACCTGATCTGCCTTTATGAAGGTGACTTCCTATGCAGGGCAGGTACAGGGAATACACATGCTGATTCTCTGAGTTGGTTACAAGACACCCTTGGGGTCTGATCTCCCTCTGGGTGATAGGCCTTCCAGAAAATGTCCTCTGGAAGGTCTTGAACTGGCTAACAGTTCTGAAGACACTGTGTTGACCAGAGCCTTCTCTGCCCCCCCCCCCCCCAGGACATCGAGAAGACCATGAGCACCGCTCTGCATGAGTTGCGGGAACTTGAGAGACAGAACACTGTCAAGCAGGCACCAGACGTGGTGCTGGACACCCTGGAGCCCCTGAAGAATCCACCAGGCCCCATCAGCTCAGAGCCCGCCAGCCCCCTGCACACCATTGTCATCAGAGACCCTGATGCTGCTATGCGCCGAAGCAGCAGCTCATCTACTGAGATGATGACCACCTTCAAGCCAGCCCTGTCGGCTCGCCTGGCTGGTGCCCAGCTGCGTCCACCCCCCATGCGTCCAGTTAGACCTGTGGTCCAGCACCGATCCAGCAGTAGCAGCAGCTCAGGTGTGGGCAGCCCAGCAGTGACACCTACGGAGAAGATGTTCCCTAATAGCTCCTCCGACAAGTCTGGCACCATGTGACCTGCAGGACCGGTGACACTGCCGTGGCCCACTGCAGCACACCATAGGCCTAGGGTGGCCTCAGTGGCTTCCACTTGCTTCCCAGGGATCTCCTGGCCTTGGAGGGCAGATCCTAGAAGGTCAGCCTGGGAGAGTGTATGCCTGTGAAGAGCAGAGGCCCAGGCGTTAGCTGCAACTCCTACTCAGCCATGTGAATGCCACAGACTTCTTGTGGGCAAACAGACATGCCAATGAGTGCTGGAGCAAGATCAGTCCCAAGGACAGTGTTTCCTAAGATTGAGGCAGATGCTTACCAGCTTCTCATATTGTCACTGGAAAATTATTCTCTCGATATTCTCTACATACGTATATATGTGTGTGTGTATAAATACATGCATATATACGCATATGTGTACGTATGTGTCTGTAGGTGTGTGTATATATATATATTTATGCATCTATATACATATACTAGAGAGCTGGACATACACACATGCTAACTGTATATAGACGCTCCTTTTTTTTTTTCTTTTTATGAAACTTAGATTTACCTCAGACCCATGCCACCAAACATCTCCCACTCTTATTTGGTGGGATATGCAGGGACTTCTCTGGGAGAACTTAGAGGCCCCACAGTAACTGCGAATGAAGCAATATACCACTAACCTGCAGAGACACAAAACCAGAAACAGTCTCCGGCTGTCTCCAGAAGTCGTGGCCTTCCAGAACAGTCTGCCCCTCGAGGAAGGGTGGGGCAGGCAGTATCCCCAAGCAGGCTGTCCCTAAAGATGGGGAACCCTTCATAGAAAACCCTTCACCCATCCACCCCCCAGAGACCCTGCCCTGTCATCCGGAGGCCAAAGGTCAATTGTACCCCCAAAGGGCACAGGGGAAGTTGGTGTGAAGACCCTTGAGTTTGTATGCTGAGTCAGGATGGTGAGATGCTGTGATTGGGGGAAAAAGAACAGGAGGAAACAAACGAAACTCAAAACAGTAGTATGGAGTAGTTCAAACCCTAGAAGTGCTATAGGGATAAATCTGTGGTGACTATACAAGTTTTACTTCTCTCATCTTCAAAATATTTAATGGTCTTTTTCCTCCTTGTTCTACTGATTATGCTTTGTCAGATTTGGAACTAAATGGGCAAGGAAGCGTTCAGTCACACCATGTCTGTTTGAGAGTAGTCCACACTCTGCTCCCCGCTGGAGCCTCCGGTGCCCAGTCAGCCCTTGGCCTCCATCCTAGGACTGTGCTAGGAAACACCGTAGGCTGGGATCCTATGAGAGTGGCAGTGCTCCCCTCCTCCCTTCCCTTCCTCTTCTTCCATTCCTTCTAAAGCAGTTAACGTAGACAAACACGGTGGTAGAACAAGGTACGTGATTCTGTAGTGTCGCAACAGCCTTCTGCATGGCTCTTGTTTGATTCCGTTTTACCTGCTTTTTTGTTGTCTCCATTTTCCAGATACTTCCAGAATTGTTGGGTAATGCGCCACAGGCAAATCTAATCCTAATGGGACCATTTCTACTCTCCCTCTGCATGCCAAACCAAGGATCTTTTCCTCTCTTCCCTCCCTCCTCCTCTTCCTCTTCTTCCTCCTTCTCTCTCTCTCTCACACACTACACACACACACACACACACACACACACACACACACACACAAGCACACACACACAGTGGCTGGTTCTCTGCCTACCTCCAAGTTTTACAATTCAAAATCCAGAGTCTGAGTCACAGACCCCACAGGAGCCATGTGATCCATGGCTACACCACTCCTGTCACCTACAGATGCTTCGAAGTGCCACCCTTGGCATTTCTTCCATTTGGGTTTGCTTCCTCCATCTCTTGGGTCCTCCATTTACAAGTATCTTGCCTCCTTCCCCAGGGAGGGACCTAGTGAGCCACTGCTCCTTGGGTATGGGGAGAATCACCCATTCTGCCTTGCCTGTGGGATCAGCACTGAGTACACTGTGGAATCAAGAATGGGCTCCAAATGAGAATGTCAGTAAGATGCCCAAGCCATCAAGCCTTCCTTCCCTCTCAACTCCTGCTATCACAGGCCCTCTGTTTTTGAGCACATAAAGATATCTTCATTTTATAATTGAAGACAGTAGGGCCTGGGGTGGGCTGGGACCTGCACAAGATATGCCAGGTGGCCTAGTGGGCTGCATTAGGCTCGGGAAGCCTTCATTTCCAGGAATCTGCTATCTCTGCTATGCATCCAGGAGATAAGACTTCTCTTTTGTATCCCAGGGCTATTTCCAGATTTTTAAGTTCACTCACCTCCCAGGCAAAAATGCAATATTCTCTGCCTGGGCACCAGATAGAAGCAAAATCGAGTTTACAAATCTATTACCCAACACACCTATTGCCAGTTACGCTGTGTAGACTTGTCTCTGGGTTGACTTATTTCATTTTCCTCACTGCCTCTCCCCCATGTCCCAAGAGCAGAGCCTCAGCTGTTTTCCTTAAGCATCTATCTTTCTCCCATTGGCAAGTGGCTGATGAATTCACATTTAGGGAAGCACACACACAGATGGCAGATGAATCCCCAACTCTTCCAACCCCCAATCTGAGCTTTGATGCAGAACAAATGGAAAAACACTGACCATCCCCATCCCCAACACACTTCTTCATCTGGTCCCCTTGCATGTCTCAGCCGCCCCTGGGTCCCAACTCAGTCCCATCGGTGTCTATCTAGTATGAGCATCTTCCTTCCGACTCCTGCCTGTTTTTAGTCCACTATATATTGCTGTATTTGTTAAATGCTGGAAAGTAACTGTTAAAATGTGAAACTGTAATTTTTTAAAGAAGGCTACAATTACATTATAGCCATTGCCACTCACCAAATCTTTGCACCTAGTAGATAGATCGATGTAAAAACAAATACCAGAAACCTAATTGTACAGTGATTGGGGTGGGGGGTGTAGTAACATAGTTAGTAGTCCTCAATATAGCCAAGTGTACAAGGGGAAGTGGTGTCTACCAATGTTCATCACCATTATTGAAAGCTGTACTGATCAGTTAGTTTATAACGGGCATTTAAAAAAAATTTATTTTGGCTTCATGGAATGATTTCTTAACCTTCAACTTACCCCGAGGTCAAGCCTTTTGTCTTTATGTATAACCAGTGTTCAGTCTGTTTTAGGAATGAACCAGCAAGATGTTCATTTAATTAAAACTGACCAAAGACAATTAATTCCTGGTCTAGTTTCCTGGGCACCATGTGGCCCAGTTGCCACTAAAGACCTTTCTCCGATCAATTTGAGAACAAGTCGAGCTTCCGACCCCACCTGCCCTCCCTGCCCTCCTTCTCTTTCCTCGTCGAGCTGCTCTGAGCTGTGGGATCCTGTGAACAACTGTCGTCTTTCCTTCTCTTCAGTGCTAACTTTTCACCTTGAAGCGCCTTTTGAACCCCGGACAGAGCACACAACTGGAGGGAACTGTGGGCGTGGGAATTAAGACTAGGGAGTCTTTTTCTCTGAAAAGACTAAACCAGGGGTCAGGAGGGAAATGGATTCCTAAGGAACAGAAAGGTTTATATCCAATGAAGAAATCAAATCGGAGTGGGAAGACACACAGGGAAATGGAGCCATCCGTTGGCTACTGGCTGGAACCAGCAGTTCAGAGATCTGCCTTATAAACACTTAAACTGGTTTGTGGTACACAAAGGGGAGCTGGTGGGAGAGAAGCCTGTACAGAGGGCTCCCTTCATTGGCATCTCCTGGAGTGCCTTGTTGGGTGCATTCCTTTCTTATTCAGGAGGCATGGATGCAGAGGACATATTGTGACTTGGTACTTGGTCATCGCTGAGTGGCCAGCGCACATACTTTTGGAACAAGTGCTGGAAAACCCCAAGGACTAACACAATAGTCCTCCCTCTCAGCCTTTCTGTTTCTAACTTCTCATCTTCCAGATGGTTCTGCACTAGAGCAAATGCCTCATTCTTCTGAAAAAAAAAAAAAAACAGAAAGGGGTGGAGTGGGGCGTCATTTTTAGCTGCACTAGTGGGTCCTATCAGACTGGGAGGGAAAGATGTGACAGGGAGGAAGAGGCAGGAAGGGGTGAGCCAAGGTATTGCTTAGCTGATTTTCTGCTGTGCAGAGCTAACGCTGACAGTTTGTGTCCACTTCACTGGTTCTCTGGGGTCTCTTCTCCACTGAGAGGAATTCCAAGTGGAGAATTCCACGTACTCCAAGCTACCCATGGGAACTGCCAGGAGGGACTTCCCTGTCAGCCTGAGACCTCCTGGCCTCTCTTAAGGTTGATCTGCCAGCATACGATTGCCCCATCCTTCGGGATTGGCCAAATGGCTATTGCTGTCCTTTGCTGACAACTCCTTTCTGTGCAAACTGTCCCAGGCAAATCACAAAGCTGTTCCTTGAAGTGGAACCGCCAGAGTGCACTTTCCTTCCCTAGATGGAAGTGGGTCGAGGCTAGCTCTGCTGCCCAGGCCCTCGTTCCAGGCAGTGTGACTGTTTACATGGTTTGGCAATAGGTTTGCTTCTGATTGCTTCAGAGTGGCTGGTCTATTTTGTTTGCTTTGCTTTCTTTCTTCCCCCAAATTATGACAGGAAAAAAAAAACAAAAACAAAAACAAAAAACAAACCGAAACCACCCTAGGAAATTGCTGGTTGCCTGCCCCCATGTGATGCTAACTGTTGCCCTGTTCTGGGTATCATTTCTCTACCTTATGACCAAATGCCCGTCCTATAGAGTGTCTGATTGGATCCTCTGTTGCGTATTCTGATGGTGCCTGCTGGTTTGATGTGGAGCTATCCTGTGAAATAAAACAGCTTAACTTTTTCTCAAACATGTTTTGTTGTTGTTTGCAAGGGTAATGACACACGAAGGGATGCCCTTCTCCTCCATCAGTCCACTCTGTCTGTCTACTTCATCATCAGCCTCCCTGGTGTTGCATACTCTGGTGTTGCAGGATATCTGATCCCATCGTGAGCACTGAGATTGTGTTATTTACTGAAGAACTCTGTTTCTAGTTGTGGTGTGGCTCAGCCATAACTAAAGCCCTTACCTTTAACCCCTCTGGCTGGAATACACACACAGAGACACGACCTTTTAATCCCAAACAACGAAAGTTAAATTGTAGCAGGAAGCCCCTGTGTCTGAAAGTGATGTCTAACTGAGTGACAAAGTGACGAATTAGAGAAAGTTTTGGCAGACTTGGGTATGCCCAACTCTCCTGAGAAGAGGGAGGAAAGGGAAGCTACTTAAGGGAGCAGTGGTCTGCACAACAAAGGTTAGCTGCAGAAGTGGAGGAGTGAGGATTTGAACCGCCTGTTTTAACAAGCGTGCACTTTTCATGTGCCTCCTGCCCCCTCTCACTATATAGTCATGGCCCCAAGATTGGGTCAGGTGTCCTTACCTAGAAAGAGTCTTTCAGCCACCTGCTGCAGTCAAGGAAGACTTTAGGGCCTGAAGCGCCCTCTGGTGGATCTTCATGTAACAGTCTCTGTGCATGGGGCTTTTCCACAACCCCAGTGACTACCACACCCACCCAAATCCCACCATTGTGTGGTGACTTCCACTAAGCCAGGTTCTTCTGCTAGAAGGCAACATTTTAATACACATTCCACAATCCAAAGAGGCTGGGAGCAGATGGAGAACGATATAACGGACTAGGGAGGAGCAGAAGTACTTAGGGCTTTCAAGCCAGGGTGAGGATTTTGAACTTATTCTAAGAGAGTGAGAAGCCCTCGGAGGGTACAGTAGGAGTATTGATCCTCTTTGTTGCTGTCAAAGCATTATTGGCAGGGGATGAAGAGGTGGCTCAGTAGTTAAAGGCACTTGTTGCCCTTGCAGAGGGCCTGGGTTTGGTTCTCAACACCCACCCAATGGTTCCCAACTCCAGTTCCAGGGAATCTCACACCCTCTTTTCACCTCCATGGGCACCAGGCATGCAGCTAGTATACGTATATACATGCAGACAAGATACTTACACATTAAAAAAAAAACCAACAACTAAAAGTAAAAATACTAGTGCTAAGGTTGGGTGTGTTGGAAGGATCTCAAGTTTGAGGTAAGCCTGGTCTACATAGTGAAACCTTGTCTTAAAAGAAAAAGAAAAAAAATCAACCTGGCTTCTAGACCTCACCTGGTCTTTAGCAATGGAGGGTGTGTCATTGGGGATTTAGGTGTAGCATGAGGTTTTGATAGCATCCTGGGTCCCGAATGACAAAAGACCTGCGGCTTCTCAACTGCAATGTGAAGAAGAGAGTAGCGAGGAGTGCTGGCTCACACCTGAAATCCGGGCTCTGGAGAGGCTGAGGGAGGAAGACGATTCCCTCAAACTCAAGGCCAGCCCGGGCTATATAGTGCTCTAGTCCTGCCTAAGTTATGAAGAGAGACCCTGTTTCACAAAACTAGCCAACCCACAACGGATACGAAAAACCTAGCACCCCCGCCTCCCCCCACAGAGAAAACCCGGGAAATACTGTCTTCTGGTCTCTTAGTTTTGCGTCTTCTGATGGCCGAAGATGTATCTATTTCATCCTCCAAGGAACTGATCCACACTCTTCAGTGTGGGTCCATTGGCTCACACGTGTGGCAAAGCTGGTAACCTTTCATCCCAGGCCATTTTAGATGGCTGTCCTGTATGAAACAAGATTTTTCTTATCTTGTAAATCCTATCTGGACTGCTGTTCACAGTTCTTTCAGCCCCCTGACAATGGCTTGGCTTTCGCTGCCTCGAAGCTCTTGAGAAATACATTAAGTAGGACTCAGTCCAAAGTGACAGAAACCCAGCAAGGTCCAGCTGAAGCAAAAAGGCCACATTGGGTGCATCCTCTGAGGCAGAAGTGGGTTGAGGAGGGGGAGATGAGGGAGGACCAAGATGTCAGCAAGTTTGGGCTTTCCACCTTCCATGTCTCCTTCTTCACCTGGCCCATTCACCCAGCCTGCTCCTTCCCAAGTATCGGCAAAGATGGAGAAAGGAATCCTAGTCTTACACCTTAGCACTTAGCCACCTGAGCAGGAAAAAGCCTACCACTTCCCCAATTCATGAGCACAAATCCCAAGATAGTCTCTGATTGGTCAATCTTGCTCACATGTTTCTGTGGACCAATCATTGAGGAGAGGATGGGGCAAACAGTTGCTCATTTGGTCAGATTCTTGGGCTCGAGGTTCCAGTCTATTTTTCTTCACCATATCAAGATAACCAGAATTTTCATTTTTTTCAAGAAAGATGGGTTTTATCTTTAAACTGTGAGGCCAGGCAAACCCCAAGGAGCGTCCTAATAGGCATACCTCCAGGAGCTACCCTTGGAGAAACACATTCTAAAAGTGGAGCAGCCACCCTGGTGGATCTTCAAGGCCTGGCTTGTTGGGTCTAGGTCTTAGGTTACCTCCTTCCTGAGAAGCCACTAGGAAAGTCTTTTTAAAAATATCAGAAATTTTATTCTTTGATATTTTAATGCAGTGTATTTTGGTCATAGCCACACCCTCAATCTTCCCTTCGGCTCTTGCCGGATTCTGTCCCCTCTTAACTACCCACTTTCAACTCATGCCCACCTATTTTAAAAACAACCCACCAGGTCCAATTTGTGTTGCACTCTTGGATGGGGCCGTCCTCTAGAACATGGTTGACTTACGGGGGCGACACCCATAAGTAAGACCAACTCTTTCTCCTGGCTTCTCAGTCAGGAGTGAGCCTTCCCTGTTTGTTTTAGCTTGTCTTCAGTCCATTATCGCCATGGTGGGAAGCGTGGCAGCAACCAGGCAGGCATGGTATTGGAGGAGCCTTTCACCCGTTCACCCTTGTTCACTGCCAACAGACAGATCTGGCATTCAGCAGCAACAAACTTCATTCTCCTGGGCTGGTTCTACTCCCCGTTAGCAGCTGTCCTCGGCAGGTATCCCATGGCTCTGATATCTCTAATTTTTTGAGGTATCTGAGGCAACTTCAACTTAATGGCTTCTTGTTCCAGTGTCTTGGATCCACACATGATCTTCTGGGCTCCTCCAAAGGGCTTTTGTCACTTCTCCAGCTCTGCCCTCTGTAGCACTCTGGTTGACTCCACTCCACTCCACTGCTGCTGCTGTTCTTGGTGATCATCCCATGGTACTGGCACTTCCAATTCACTATGGTATTCTACTGCAACTAGGCTTCACCCATAGCTTCTCAAATGCTCTCTTCATGGGGCCAAGCCTCAACTCCTTTGCATGACCCCTTCAGTCCTGGACTGTCAGCTGCAACTGAGGCTGCACCTTCACCAACGGCCTTCCTTGATCTCTCACAGTGCCAAACCTCAGCTGCTCTTCATGACCCCTTCATGCCTTCAAAATCAGTACCACCTGGGTGACTCTTACAGATTACCAAGTACATCTGCAGCATGAGGTACAACTTTGGCTATCTCTGGAACACAGCATCTTTGTGCTCTTAGAAAAAACACTTCCCAGAAGATTTCACCTCAGTGATGCTGGTCTCTTCTTAGCTAATTTCTTAGCTCCAGCTCACTAGCGTCAATTATGCCAGAAGCCCCTTCTATTCTTGACTCTAAAGCCAGAGCCACATGGCTAACGTGGCTGAGCTCTACTGCTTGCTGGGGCTAGAACATGACCCCCTTGTTCTATTACATCTTCACCAGCTTTCTGTTTCCAACTTCTTCACTGCCTAAGCTTGCTGTGCTTGATCAAAATGCTCTTCATGAGAGTAAACCAGAGGACAAAATCTATGCTGGGCTTTTCTGAGACTTCCTTTGTCAACACAACTGACCGAAATCTCTTTACCTTAGCCTCAGGCAGACTCTCCAGACAAGGGCAGAAAACAGCAACATTCTTCACCCTATGAATGATCTCCAGAGTTCAACTCATTCTAAGCACCAATGTCTTCCATATTCCTACTAGAATGGCCCATTAAGTCCCACTTAAAGCATTCCGTGGCTTTCCAAATACACAGTCCCCAAATCTACATCCCTCCAGACAAAAACAGGGTCAGGCCTATCCCAGCCACACTCCAGTCCCAGGGACCAACTTCTGTCTTAGTTAGGGTTTCCATTGCTGTGAGGACACACCATGGCCAAGACAACTCTTACAAAGACAACATTTAATTGGGCCTGGCTTACAGGTTCAGAAGTTCAGTCCACTGTCATCGTGGCAGGAAACACAGCAGTGCCAGGCAGGCATGGGAGTGGAGGAGCTGAGAGTTCTACATCTTGTTCTGAAGGCAAACAGAAGACTGACTGCAGACAGCTAGGAGAAAGGTCTCATTGCCTCCTTCCTGCAACAAAGGCCACATCTACCCCAACGAGATCACACCTCCTAACAGTGCCACTCCCTGAGCCAAACGTATTTGAACCACCACACCACTCCATGCTGGGGTGTTCGCTGGCTTCATCTCCTGCAGCCAACCGTAGCTGCTGTGCATTCCTGGGTGCAACGGGCCATCCTCTCCAGGAGACTCTTTTGCTCCAATCCTCCTTGATCTCTGGCTCTTATTGTCTTCCTAGCTTCTCCTCAGGGACCACTTCAGAAGAGGAAAGGTCTGTGATTTCTCAGGATCCCCATTTCTAAAGTAGATATGGTAGTAGTGCCTGCCTTGGAGGCTTGCCAGAAACTGCAGACATGGTCTCAGGAGGACAGGAGTGGGCAGGGGCAGATCCCTCCCTCCCTCTCTTTCTCCTCTTTCTTTCATTCTTTCTAGACAGGGTTTCACTCTGGCTAGCCTTGACTTCCCAGAGATCTGCGTGCCTTGGCCTCCTGACGGCTGAGGTTAAGGGTGGACCACACCTTGATTCAATTTTTTTCTTCTATAGGTTCTGAAAAGGGTCCTGAACATACTCAGAGCTCATTAAAATCAATTAAACAAAACGACAAGGTATGAAAGAATTATGGATTAATGGGCGTGCTTGACCAGCTCAGTCTCAGCTTGTATGGTACTTTGTTGCCCCCATGTGGCCATTTGTAAGATGGCAGTCAGTAAACGTCCTCATTATGATGACAATTTTCAAAATTTTAGAATAATGCAGGTAGTTTAATTTGTAATAGCTATCACTTGATTTTAAAATTATATATGTTGTCTATGTTGCTTTGCACTTAAATTTAAAATATCCCTGCAATGGATTAGCATACATCTTAAAAGCCCTTTTGATGCAAATGTCTCTCATCAGCTCATTATACAGATGAAAAAAATTGAGGCATGGAGAGGTTCAAATCTGGACAATTTGCCAAAGCTAGGAACTCTACCACCTATAGGAGACTTCCCAGGCCATGCCATTCAAGGTGTCCTCCATTCTCCATTGAACCATCAGTCTTCAATGTACTCACATTCACTTTCCACATTGAGAAATTCACTTTCTTTCATACTCCCTTGTCTATGCCATCCCCACTCCAAATCCCAGGGTTTCAGCTCCTCAAGATCAGGGACCACATCTGACTTGTCATCTTGTATATACAGCTCCTGAAAAAGGTGTCAGGGGGCTAGAAACATTAGTAAAATGAATGGAGGGGCTGGGTCTTGTGGGGTCATACAGCTTGGAGCATCAGCACTAGGGAGATAAAAGCAGAAAGACGGAGTTTCAAAGCCAGACCTTGTCTTAAAAACCACAAGGCTGGGGCCTTGGATGATAGCACGGTGATTAGAAGCATTTCCTGCTGTTCCAGAGGACCTGTGGTTAAATCCCAGTATCTACATGGTAATTCACAACCATAGTTAGATCCACAGATTCAGCAGTTTTCTGTTTTCTCTTCCTTCCTTTCTTTTCTTCCTTTCTTTCCTCTGCAAATACCAGGCATGCATGTTTTGTAAGCAAAACACTCAAATATAAAATAGCCGAACCTTAAAAGGAGTAAGGGGAGCTGAGAGAGTGGGGAAGCTGAGGATGTAGCTCTGTAGTAGAATACTTGCCTAGTTCACACCAGACCCTGGGTTTGACCCCTCGTACTGCAAACAGCCAGCCAGACAAATAACAATGAAACCAAAAAATGGAAGAAAGAAGAAAGGAAGGGAGAGATAAGGAAGGAAGGAAAAGCCCCAAATTCTTTAAGAAAGTGAATTAGAATGGGAGGGATGGAGGAGAGAGATGAAGGCAGGATGCAAAGAGGCTTTTGGCATGAGCTCAGGATCATGAGACACTCAGGGTGAGTTGAGGACAGGCCCCCACTTGGCTGGGAGGACACTGCCCTGATTAGGCAAATAAAGGCACCGGATGACCAGGTTAAAAAAAGTAATTTCAGATAAGCAGGGAATATTTTAAAAATATAAGCATGTTATATGTAATGCTTGTGACACACTGTACTTCAAAGTTATTTGCTGTATATCTGAAATTCAAGTTTACTGGGCATCTGTTTTTCAGGAGCCGTCCTATCCTGGCTCTTCACTTGGGGCTAAATGTTGTGGGAGATCCTGCTGACTCTCGCTTTTTAAATACAGAACATTTTGTTTTTTGCTCCTGAATAAAGACACAAGCTTGTTATTGATCTAAAAGAAGGCCACATTTCCCAGAGACAGACAGCAGCTTGTTACAGGAGAATGGCTCTTGAAACTTAAGGAAGGGAAAAGGGGAGGCATATTGTCCTGAGACCATGGTGGTCTTTCTGGAACCTGCCTGTCCCCTGGAACTTTTCTCCCTAGGCCCAGAGATGACCTGGAGGAGTGTCTTGCTCCTTGGGTGCTGCTAAAGAGGATAGGAGGAAAACATTCAGCTTAGGAGGAAAAGATGACCTGGGGATGTGTCTTAGTCAGGGTTCTCTAGAGTCATAGAACTTATGGTAGTCTCTATGTAGTAAAGGGATTTATTGATGACTTACAGTTTGTAGTCCAACTCCCAACAATCAACTCCCAACAACGGTTGGCAGCAGCTGTGAATGGAAGTCCAAGGATCCAGCAGTTGCTCAGTCCCACAAGGCAAGCAGGTGAAGCAGAGAGAGCTTTCCTTCTTCTAATGGCCTTATATGGGTCTCTAGCAAGAAGTGTGGCCCAGGTTAAAGGTGTGTGCCACCACACCTTTAATCCCAGATGATCTTGAACTCATAGAGCTTTCTATCTTAATCCTCTGGGATTCATAGCCACTATTCCTCAAGGTCTCCACACCAAGATTCAGGTCGGAAACTCAGCCTCCAGATTAGGGCCACAGGTGAGCCTTCTAATTCTAGATTGTAGTTCATTTCAGATATAGTCAAGTTGACAACCAGGAATAGCTACTACAGGATGTGAGCTTGCTGGTGATTTGCCCATTCATACTATCTCACCAAATGGCTGGTAACAAGAGTTCAGAGATGAATGACATTGGGGTGTGGTCTGGAGGCTCTGCACAGAGAAGTGAGTGCCTCCCCACCCTTGCCTCTTTTCTCTCTCCTTCTCACTTCCCTCCCTCCTTCCTCCAATTCTTCCCTCTTTTCTCACACATTTCTCTTTCACTCCCCAGCCACTTGTCAATCTAATTACCCAATATCAAAAGAAGACCCTAAAGGAATAACTATGGCATACTTTTTTTTTTTTGTTATTGCCCTATCTTTGCACAGCAACTTGCTCCTGATGTTCCCAGAACTATCCAACAACACTCATCTCAACCTAGAGTTCATTTGTGTACTCTTCCCTGATCTGTTGGTACAAATCCACCATGCATCTAATCCCTTGCTTACCTTCTGGTGGCTGGCTTGCTAGATCCAGTGTCTGAATCTTTGTGCTGTTCTGACACTTGGTTCTGTGTCTGCACGTGGAAAGAACTGTCTTGACCAGACACTTATGAGACTATTCTGTGGTAGTTTATATGCAAAAAAGTCCAACACCCTGAGTTCAAGCCCCACTTCTACTTACCTGCAGGATGCCCTGCACCAATTACCCATTTATCTTTTCTTTGAACAATGAATAAACCAAGTAAGTGCACAGATGTAAAAAAGAAAAAGAAAGCCATAGTAGTGCTTTGAATACAGGTAGTCTAACACGTGTCAGTTACTGTAATAAGTAAACTGTCACCTAAATGTTCTTCATGTTATTGTTGCACACTTCATTTGTGAGTGTAGGCTAGGAAAAATTAATTGGCTCAGATTACAGAGGTCATTTTATGCTAAAAACTCAAAAGACTATAACCCTAACCTCTTGGGTCTCAGACTTTACGCTTATAAAGTGTCTGTAACAACCACATCTCTCTCCCTACTTCCCAGGAGAGCTCAACATGCCTGGCCCGCTGTAAGTCTTCAAAACATACATGCTGAATAAGTAAATGTGTGGCCCACCTCCGTATCAGTGATGCAGGAAGCTGCAGGGTTCTGTCTTGGGTGGCATCTGGACCAACTTGTGGCCCCTGATACCTAGTGCAGTGGAGGCCCACAGAAGGCAGAGGTTGAATGCTGAACTGTGTATTGGTCAGCATTCCACATCTAGATAATGGAGCCTGAAAAGAACCTTGCTGGAGACAGGTCAGGGTGATAAGACATCACCTGGGAGATGGAAGAGGATGAGGAACCTGTCAAATAGTTGAAGTAATCTGATAAAAAAAAAAAAAAAAAAAAAGCCGGGCGGTGGCGGTGGTGACTGAACGCCTTTAATCCCAGCACTTGGGAGGCAGAGGCAGGCGGATTTCTGAGTTCGAGGCCAGCCTGGTCTACAGAGTGAGTTTCAGGAGAGCCAGGGCTACACAGAGAAACCCTGTCTTGAAACAAGCAAACAAACAAACAAACAAAACCAACTAAACAAACAAAAAGAATGTGGGTTCCTGTTAAACTGATTTAATAACGCTCTTTGCTCTTTGATCCTTATGCATGGGGAATATCTGAGAACTAAGTATCAATATTAACCGTGGTTATTTCTGAAAAACAGAGGCTCTATGTGGCTCTGGTGGATGCTTATAGAAAGAGGAGTGGAGACATAAATGTAACTTTAGATATTTGCAAGGAGCAGGACAGATCTCTATAGCAAACAGAGAATATGACCTGAAAGAGAAGACGTGAGCCTAGACCTTGAACTCTCAATCAAGGCTTAGACTTCATTTGGGTTCTGTCTTTTTCCTAATATTCAATCACCTTCTGGAATCTTTTGTTTACTCATTTTACAAGACAGATTAAAGCTGCCCTGAATCTTTCAATTATTTTCTTATCTCCAGGGATCCAAACGGGTCCAACTCTTGCATCGCTCCAGGCTACCACGCCCGGGAATTCTCACTCTCCCCCTTCGGGTTTTCCGAAGCCGCGGACGCCCACCGCACGAGAACTACAGCTCCCAGCATGCTGTGCGCTCGCCGCGAGCGCGCCGCACGTATCTGACGTACTCTGTAGCGCGGGGAATTTCGAGTGGAGGAGCTGCGTGGCAGGCCGGTAGCTGGCGGGCTCATCAGGTGTGACCATGGAGGTCCTGGCCGAGCCGCGGTGGCCTCCCGGGTTGGCAGTGATGAAGGTGAGTCTCCGGGGAAGGCCAGGGCGCGGACGTCGTCGATGCGAGCGGGGCACTCCGGTCCTCGCGCCCCCGCCTCGGCTTTATCCTGGCTGACCTCGCGACTCCGGGCCTCAGTTTCCAACCCCCGAGACGGTCCGGGAACGTGCTGCGGTCCTGCGCGGTGAGCCCAAGGTGGCCGCCCTAACGGACCGGATGTTTTGGGTTTCTGTCACAGTCACCGCGTAACCGGGATAAAGTCACTGTAACGCAGTGTCAGCGATGGTGACAGCTCATCCTACTTGAACTCCTGTGTTAACAGTGACACCACTCGTGATTTGAGTGGACGTTGCATCCGATGACATTTTACAATCAAGTAGTATAACAGAGGGTCTGCTTACCATGGTTTTCCATTTCTGGCTGGGGTCCAGAAGTGCTCCTCGTTCTTAACACACTGCATCCGGTTTCCCTGCCTAATGTGTCCTGCATGACTCAATAATGACGCATCTCTCTTTATTTAGGAGACAAGGTCTTACCCTGTAGCCCTTGGCTAGCCTGGAGTTCGGTATGTAGACCAGGCTGGCCTCAAGATCTCCACCTGCTCCAGCAATCTGAGCGCTTGCTCATCCCTGGCTCACATCTTTTTAAAAGAGACAAGGACCCAGCGCTTAGCCTTTCATTTTAAGGAATTATTGCGTACTGAATTATCTCCCTTAAATAACATTTAGTGTGATGGGTTTTTTTTGTTTGTTTGTTTGCTTGCTTGCTTTTTGCTTTTTGTTTTTTTTTCGGGGGTAGTGGTGGTGGTTGAGACAGGGTTTCTTTGTTTAAGCCTTGTTCTGTAGACCAGACTGGCCTTGAACTCACTGAGACCTGCTTGCCTGCCAATGTCTCCCAAGTGCTGGGATTAAAGATGTGTGCCACTTCTGCTCATCTGGTGGATTTTGTTTTTTGTTTTGATGTTTGTTTTTCTATTAAGAATCATTGGATAGCCCTCCTGCCTCTGTCCCCTGAGTACAGGCTTTACCCTTACTTTTCTTTTACCTGTAATAGACATTTTGTATCTATTACAACCTAACCGGTTACCTATGACAGTTGGTTTTCCTTTGCTTTTGTTATTGTTCTTTTTTTGAGACAGGGTTTCTTTGGATAGCCTTGGCTGTCCTGTAACTAGCTCTGTCCTCTGAGTGCAGGCTTCTTCCTTATCTTAAAAGCACCTGAATATTTCTCTTTCACAATTGATGATGATGATGATGATTGTTGTTATTGTTTTTGTTTTTTTGTTTTTTTCTGAGGCAAGGTTTCTCTGTATAGCTCTGGCTGTCCTGGAACTCACTCTGTAGACCAGGCTGGCCTGGAACTCAGAAATCCTCCTGCCTCTGCCTCCCAAGTGCTGGGACTAAAGGTGTGCGCCACCACCACCCAGCTTTTTAATGTTTTGTTTTGTTTTATTTTTTTTCCACAATTGATTATTATTTGTTTGTTTGTTTGTGTGTTGTTTTTTGAGATAGGGTTTCTTTGTTATAGCCCTGTCTATCCGAGAACTAGCTCTGTAGACCAGGCTGGCCTAGAACTCACAAAACTCATTGTCTCTGCTTTCCAAGTGCTGGGATTAAAGGTGTGCGCCACCACCACCCAGCACAAGCAGGTTTTTATAGCTATGTGATGTTTCATATAGATTGTAAATGACAACTTTTTTGTTTGAGTTTGGTTTTATGACAGCCTCCTTATGTAGTATAGGTAGGCTTGGAACTTGCTTGCTACCTAGCCCAAGCTGGCTTCTAACTTCGGATCCTCCTGCTCCTGCCTCTAAAGTGCTGCGATTAAAAGTATGTACTCACAGGGTTGTATTTGCTTATTTACACTAATTATTTATTCTAAAGTTATTTATTTATTTTGTTCACTGAGTGCTTTACCTACTTGTATATATAGGCACTACATACATGCCTGGTACCCATGGAGGTCAGAGGAGAGTGTTATCTCCCCTGGAGCTGGAGTCATGGATGGTCTTGTGCCATGTATGGGCTCCGGGAATCCAACACAGGTCCTCTTAACTGATGAACCATCTCTTCAGCCTCTACAATTGTTAAGTAATCTATTCATATGGTTCCAGAAATACATAAAATAGAAAAGTTCTCCTTTCTGCCATGTCCCTCATTGCCCAGTTCCCTTATCTTAGTAACTGTGATTGGTCACTTTGTTGTATCCTTTCAGAAGTTTTTTTATATATGGAATATATTCTTCTTTCTTGGTGTTGGTGGGATTTTTTTGTTTTTGTTTTTGTTTTTGTTTTTTGAGCAGACTCTCACTCTGTATCTCTGGATGCCCTGAAACTATGTAGATAGGTTGATTTTGAACTCACAGAGATCCTTCTGCCTCTGCCTCCCTAAGTGTTGAGAAGCCTGTGACACTATTCTTGGCCATAGTCTATATGTTAAATCATCTCTGTGTCTGTCTGAGGATGCTAGCCAGGGCCATTCCCATGCAGGCAAGGACTCTATCCTTCAGCTACCTCCTTTGCTTCCCACACTTCCATTTCTTGAGAATAAAGCAGTCCACTGTAATCACTATCAGTACCTTTCTTAAACAAATTAAAAGATTTTAAGTTCCAAGAATAAATCTGTTTCTGTTTAGCTTTTGTCCAAGTTGACACTGGCTTTAGCCAGCTGTTTTGAAGGTTTTCTCATTCGGCTGCACTGTGACGTATCCTGTAGAAAGTACCAGATTACCATGAGGAGGATGGGTATTTCGGCCTTGGCTTGACTCAAGCCCGGTATTATGTGCTTACCTGAGATGTTAGTTTCCTCATTGTGAAATAAGGGTTTTAATTGGATAGTTTACTATTTATCTATTTTTATTTATTTTTGTTTGGGATAAGGGCTCATTATATAGCCCCATCTCAATTTGCACTCAATCATACCTAGCCTCTGAAGTGCTGGTATTACAGGTGCATTGACCACACCCGACTAGAGACTCTTTAAATCTTTGACTTTATTAGTCTTTTGTACTGGCTGGTTTTGTGTCAACTTGACACAGGCTAGAGTCATCAGAGAGAAAGGTTGTTGAAATCTTCCACTAAGTGGTGACTCTGTGCGGGAAGATGGGTCTGAAGGACAGGAGAAGAAGAGCAGGGATGCAGGAGCCCATTGTGAAGGGCTGACAGTGTGGCACGGGAACCTGCAGCTCTAACTGTCCACAAAGCAAATGGGATAACCTGAAACTTGAATACTCGTGGGGAAGCTTTTCTCTGTCATGATCCTTTGTTGTTTATCTATAGTTAGATTTTGAAATATGTATCACTCACAAATGAGTGTTATATAATTAATTTTAGGGACTAGAGGGAAAGGTGCTTACCAGGCACTGATTGTGCTGTTTGATGTCCTGCTGATACACATGTGATTTTGCCTTGCAGACAATAGATGACTTGCTGCGCTGTGGGATTTGCTTTGAGTATTTCAACATTGCAGTGATAATCCCCCAGTGTTCTCACAACTGTAAGTACACTTTGTTTTTGTTAGTAAAAGCACAAGTAGTTTTCCTTAATGGTGAAGGAAATCATGTTCACGTACTAATTTTCCATCTTTCATTCTTTTGCCTTGTCCTTTCTAGGTCAATGCCATCACCTTTTCTTGAATATGGCAATTGTGTTTTTTACAAGGTCCTTATATTTTCTACTACCTCCCCCATGGATATTTTTACATGCCTTTTGTAGAGTTTATGGTAGTAAAGATTTTGGTAACAGTGTATGCTTATTTGCTGAGCGCTTTAATATGTTAAACTTCAGGATATTTTTTAGCAGGATGATAGATAAATGGTTTAGCCACTAAGTGTAGAATTGTAAATTTTAAACTTCAAAATATTAGGAATGCAGATACTTTTAACATGGGACTATATTTCAGAAAACCTATCAGCAGTTGAAAATATTATTAAGGTAAACATTTTTTTTATGATTATTCTATTTATTGATTTACTTTTTATTATTACACTTTTATGTGCTTTGCTAGTAAGGTAAACATTTATTAATCCACCTAACCTATTTCCTGTTGTAGCGCAGAACAGGCACAATACACTCACCTTTCCGACCAGCTTGTTTTCAGGGAGCTGTGCCTACTATCTCTACCCAGCATTCAAAAGCATCATACTCCATATTGGTAGTGGAAAGTTGTGATGAGGAGCAGGACAGAGAAAATTAAAATGCAAAATACAGTTTCTATTGAGTGAATACCATTTTTTCACTCTGGTATAGCTGGAAAATTGTCAGTCAGACCATCATATAACTCGAGGACCATCTGGATCCCTCACAGTACTCCTATTGAAGAACATTACAGATCATTTTATCACTTAGCAGCCATGTGCTCCCGAAAACAATTGTGCAATAGAATTGCTTTTCTTCTTTATGAGAAATATTTTTAAATGCTTATTGAATATACTTATCATCTGTTTACTTATTTGTTGGGGGATAACACTTGACTACACCCTCATACATTCTTAGGCAAGTACTCTGCCGCTCTTCTAAGTATTAAATTGCTTATGGTTGTAGAGGCTAGTTAGCCTGCCATTTTGGCCATCTAGCGTATTGAATATTTAATTACGGCATTTTTCATCCTCTGTTTTCAAGTTGGTTTGTCTTGGAAAGTTAAAAATCAGTTCAGTTTGGCTTACAGTTGGTTTTATTGGAAATCATTGATGACAGAAAGTTTTGTGAAGTCCTAATAAGATGATGGCAAATGTCCGCTTTGCAGATACACCTACGCTTAGCTCTAGAGTGCCACTTACCAAGTGGGTGAGCTTGTAATTACTGCCCAGGATTTCTCTAAATGTAAAAGTCTGTTGAGTAGTTTTTCCTTCAGAAGATAGTTCTGTGAATTAATATGCAGAACTTGACAAGGCTGTGGAAGCTGCTTTAGTGGGTAAAGTGAGGATATGAGTTGTGATCCCTACTATCCATTTAAAAGCCAAGGGTGATGCAGACATCTATAACCTTAGAACTTGTGGACAAGACAGATGGGTCCTTGGGGCTCTAGTCACCTAACTGGAAAAACAGCAGTAACAATAGTGAGTTTCAGGACCTTGTCTCAAAAAATAAGATGGAGGGTGATTGAGGAAGACACACAGCATTGGCTCCATATGTATATACCCAGGCAAGTGTGTGTACATTTAACACACATATCAAAACCAAACCAACCCCTCCACTGCTTGGCCCATTCTGAGCAGTTTGCTACTTTTCTTTTGTTGTGATAAAACATCATGCTCAAGGCAGCTAGCTTGTGAAAGGAAGGGTTTATTTGAGGCTTACTTTGCCTGAGAGAGAAGAGTCCATCACCATCACACTGGGGAAGTGTGTCTGCAGACAAGAGTCCCTCACCATCACAATGGGGAAGTGTGTCTGCAGACAAGAATGGCAGAAGAGGGTTACAGAGGTATGCAGGGCTGCAGTCCTGGACATTCTGGGGTGCAGGCCCTAAGCTGGCTGGATGATGCTTGTTAACAGCTAAAACTAATTACTAAATTTTTATTGAATCAGTATGATTTCAAGTGATACATTTTTAAAAATGACCCAATCCACTGAATTAATGTGATAGTAGAGTCTGGGAACTAAAAAGCAATAGCTATCCCTGTAGGTGCCTGAACTCAGTAGGTATATTTAGGAATTTATGACTCAAAATATTGCTTCTTACTGTGTTCCTTAGTTACTTTTCTCTTGCTATAATAAGACACCATGGCTATGGTAACTTATAGAAGAAAAAGTGTTTGTGGGTTACAGTTTGAGAGAATTAGAGTCCATGAGAATCATGGTGGGAAATATGGCAACAGGCAGGCAGGCATGGTGCTGGAGCAGCAGCTGAGATGTCACACCTAGAGATGCAACTATGAGGCTGAGAGAATAACTAAGAATGGCATGAATCTTGGACACTTCAGAGTCCACCCCTAGTGATACACCTCCTCCAACAAGCAATATTAACTAATCATAACTTACATTAATTAAATATTAACTATATTATAATTATGTTAATCCATACCTTCTAATCCTTCCTAAACAGTTTTACCAAGTGGAGACCAAGTATTCAAGTATATGAGCCTGTGGGGCCATTTTTATTCAAATCACACATTCCACTCTGTCCCCATAGGTTTGTGACAGTATAATAATGCAAAATGCATTTAGTCCAACTTTAAAATTCCCCATAGGTTTTCACAATCTCAACATAGTTCAAAAGTTCAAAGTTTCTTTTGAAACTCAAGATAGTATTTTAATTGTAACCGTCTGTAAGCACAAAATCAAAAAGCAACATACAGTAGTAATTGCAAATAGAGTAGCATAGAAATACTGGACCAATACAAGAGTAAAACCCAGCAGGACAAACTCCAAGTTCTCTAGTCCATGTCTGATGTCAGGGTTTAGATGGCTCTTCTCTTCTCTTCCAGCTTTGCTGACTGCAACACTCTTTGCTCTTGGGCGAGCTCCACCCCTGTATATAGCTGGCTCAAGTTGGCAGGTATCCCATGGCTCTGGCACCGCTAACATCTTGGGATCTCCAACAGGGTCCAGGCTTCACTTTCACAGCTTTATGCAGTAACCTTTCAGAGACTTCATGCTGGGACTCTCCTGCCACATGCCTGGCCTCTGTAACTTTGGACATTTCCACTTTGCATCTTTGTTCCCTGAAATAATGACTCTGAGAGTTCTTATATATAAATAAATGCCTAAGCCAATAGTTTTTTTTTTTTTTTTTTTTTTTTTTTTTTTGGTTCCCCGACTAGCTCATAACTGAATTACCCATTTATTCTTTTCTAAGTCCCACTACATGGTTGGTTGGTTATCTTTCCTTAGTTTCATATAACTATCCCCTTCAGTGTTTGCAGCAAATCTCACATGCATGACTATTTCCCAGAATTTCATCTTTCTCTGGGATGACCCACCTTCTAATCCTACCTTAGCTCACTGGTCATAGGCTTTTTATTGACAGGTTTGTAAAGATTTTCTCTACAGGCTTCAGTGGCTGTCTTTAGCCCTGGAGGAAGATTCCACAACCACTTCGCTTGTGTGTCCTTATGACTTGAGAGGAAAAATCACATGGACAACTCTGCCAAGTTTTATTGTTCACTCAGGATAGAGCCTGGCCCCCTTGAATTACATTTATAAAAGCTTTCCTTTGTTTTTAGCAGCGGAAAATTCCTCGGGCATTTCCTTTTTACAAGGTGGAAGCTTAGCTAGATGGGGTCTTGCTCTGGTGCACCCCTTCCATTATTCCATTGCATAACAGGTCTTTCTTTAATCTTCTTCTCTCTTCTGCATAGGCCTTAGCTCTGACATTACATTTTCTCCTTTTCAAACTACATTTTGTATTTTTGCTCTTTTTCATTGTAGACCCAAGAGTGATTTCTAAGAACTGTTTGACAGAGTCAGTATTTGACTGTCTTAAAATCTCCCTTACCAAGGAAATTAACCCATTATTTTCAATTTTGCCTTAGGTAGCATTTTAAGACAGGTGTGGAAAGTAGCTACTTTCTTTGCCAAAATATCACAAGAATGTTGCAAATATTCCTTTCTGAAACTTTTTGAGCTGGGCCTCCACAGTGCACATTGCTCTCAGCACTACTGTCTTCTGAGCTTTTACTAGGATGGCCCATTAAACCCTACTTCAACTGCTTTCCTAGTCCAGACTACCAAAGCCGCCTCTGTTTCTCCAAAACCCAGCATGGCCAGGCCTGTCAGAGCTGTATCCCACTCTGACACCAACTTCAGATCTGTCCGGCAGCTGTCAGTCACACTTCGGGTGTTCTCTTAGGTGGTGGCTCCAGTACAGGTTTCTTTTCTGGCTCTGAGGTGCTTTCTGCTTGTGGTCTCTCCTCCCTGAGGTGTTGCCTGTCTAGCTTTTCTGGGGGAAGGGTAGCAGTTTAGTCTACGACCTTGCTTTTTCTGTGGATCTAGGGTGAGTTGTTGGTTTTTCAGTTGCTCAGCAACGGAATGACCACTTGTAGCTTCTTTGCAATGGCCAGCAGAGCTAACCTGTTTTCTGTTTGTTCTTTGCCAGAATATATCCCTTTACCCCTTGGAGTACTGGTGTTGGAACTGGCAATGCTTCTTTATGAATACTTGCACCATCAAAACCATACTCTTTTTGCTTCCTCAACTAAATGGATTTGTTTTTTAACAATGCTCCTTAATTCAGCTTTGTGTAAAGGAGCTACCAGCAAAGTGTCAATCTCTTACACCTGAGAGTTTTCATTTTGTGCTGCCCTAGGTGTGAAAAATTTAGTAGATACTTATTTTCTGCTTAACCTTGTAATGTAGGTGCCCCATACTTTGTTGGCTATATGAGATTAAAACAAAACAAAACAAAACAA
>JADRCD010222628.1:0-26766 GCA_019843815.1 Montemys delectorum | reverse complement strand
CCCTTCTATCAGCACCCAGCATAGTGCTGAGTTCCAGGTAGACATGGTCATGGGTACTAAGAGCCAAACCCAAGCTCTCCTGATTGAACAGCAAGTGCTCTTCCCCATTCCACTCAGCCCTCACTAGGTTCGTGCTTATCACTGCTGTTCTAAGCTGAGGCTTTTGTGCAGCATGATTAGTCGTCGTCATCGTCGTCGTCGTCGTTTTTTCTCAAGATAGGGTTTCTCTGTGTAGTCCTGGCTCTCCTGGAACTTGCTGTGTTGACCAGGCTAGCCTCAAACTCAGAGATCCCAATCCCTCTGCCACGCTGGCCTGGGGACCACACTGGCCTGGGCAGTATGATTTAAAATTTCCAGGCCTGGGCTTCTGTCTTCTCTCTGTTAGCCTGCAACCTCTGGTATTTATTTCAAGCTGTGTCCTATAGGTGTCAACAACTACACCGACAGCCATTGTCCTGTTGTTAACCTTCAGGCACTTCAACATTGGGGAGCATGAGCTTACAAGTTCTTTAAACGACCTTGCAAACGCATCACTACAACTAAAGGAGCTGGTTTACGTTGCATGCTCAGCACCTCCCAGCTGGGATTCTTATTCTCATGACGCTTGCTCTGGGAAACACAGCCCTTCACTGTTGCATGCAATCCACCAACACAGCATCCTCCTCAGCACCTTGCAGGCTGGCTGGCCAGTGATGTGGGTGGAGCTGCTTCACTGGATTGGGAGAAACGCTCTCTAACAGCTGCTGACCTGCTAGGGAGGCTCACCCTTGGACTAGTTCTCTTTGTCTCCTTGTGACTAGAGTTACAGGCAGTCCTTTCAGTACATGTGGAACCCAGAGGATGAGTGTCCAGCACTGGGGAAGCTGGGATACTTAGAAGGATCTAGATTCTAGATAGTTACTAATTGTTCAGTTGTTAGAAATAGTTGCTTATTTTAATATTTTATTTATGCATACATGTCTGTGCCTGAATGTATGACTGTGTACCACATATGTGCAGGTGGCTGCAGATGTTAGGAAAAAAAGGCATCAGATCCCCTAAAATTGAAATTATATAAAGGCAGTAGTGGGCCAACCAGTGTAGGCACTAGAAACAGAACCCAGGTCCTCTGCAAGACATGTAAGTGTTCCCAGCATTGCTCCAGCCCTGGGAAACAGGTTATGTAACAAAACAATTTAACTTGTCTCTAGTATTATAGACTGAGCTTACTTTGCAACAAAATAAAATTTTGCCAGGACTATGACTCTGTCTTAGCCATTTCTCTTCACTGTGGAGCTGTCTGCTGCTTGGATCCGGCCATCTGCAGGCTGATCTCATAGATCGCTGACTGGCTTCTGGTGGAGATAGGAAGTGCACTCTAGGGTTCGCTGGGGTAAGTGGGTGCCATAGCTGATGGAGCTTCTTTGGGACTCTTCCTGCTCACTGTCAGTCATGCCCTGACTGGTCTTTGTGTGTACATCCCATCCGGAGAGTCTTGTCTCATCTATGTGGTATGGCTCTGTCAATTCAGTCTCCTTCGGTTTACAAAATGTGGAAGAGGAGATTGGGATGAAAGCTACGAAGAAGAGTTAATCTTTAGAAAGAGGGAAGGTTTGAATCTCTAGGGTTCTTTTCATTTTTACAACAGTATTTTAAGTTACATTCCCATAAGCAATTAAATTTCATTCATTCATGTAAAAATGTTCTGAAAGGAAGGATAAAGACAAGAATAAGGTTGTCTTATAGAGAGGTAGAAAGTTCAATTCAGGAACTCGATGACTTGGATAGAACAGATTAAATGCTGGGGTTGGCATTTCGTCATTTGTTTAAAGAGGTATGTGGATCAGAGGTTACCTGAGGGTGACCTTTCTGTTACAGTCACAGAAGTTACAACGATTTTTCTTAGCAAGATACATAATGAGCCCTTTACTTTTGGTAAGCAATACCTTCTGTAATCTTACCTTTAAACATATTGGTAGTCCGAATGTTGATATTTATCAGTGACATAGACTCAACGGCCTGACAAGCGTCCCTCCTCCTCCCTCACTATTCCTCATTTTAAAATGAAATTTGAAAATTCCCTCCAACCTATCACTGCCCAGGGAGCAATTTAGTATGTGAATTTAGTATTCTTACTTACTCTTATGTTTAATTGCCTCTGAAGGGGGCTGGAGAGATGATGGCTCAGTGGTTACGAGTGCTGTGGCTGCTCTCCAAGAGGACCCAGATTTGATTCCCAGCACCCACATGGTAGCTTACAACTGTCTATGATCCAGAGGACCTAAAACCCTCTTCTGGTATTTGTGTGTACTGCATGCACAGTGCACAGACAAACATGCAGGCAAAACACTCACATTCATAAAATAAGAAGAAACTAAACAGTAACAAAGTTTTAAAAAAGAACTTGAGAAAATAATTCCTACACACACGCACACACACACACACACACACACACACACAAGTATGTATATCTGACACTGATAAAACCACAAATCATAGACAATGTTATTATGTAGTATTCTGATACGTAAGATATGTCTTAAAACTTTGATGATTTTACAAATCAAGTCCAATCAGTGGCAATGAGACAATTTTTCTGTCCTTGTTGCCACTGTTTTCTTGTAGTGCTGGGGATGGTATTCTGGCCTTACTCAGGCTTTAACCACATCCCCAGGCCACAGGCTTGTGTGGGCGTGTGTGTGTGTGTGTGTGTGTGTGTGTGTGTGTGCACTCTGTGGAACACATGTAGAGGTCAGAGAACTACTTTTAGGAATCAGTCTTGAACCTCCTTCCACATGTGGGTCCCAGGACTTGAACTCAGGGAGTTACCCACGCTCCCAGGCATCTCACCATGCTGGATAGCTTATCTAAGGAAGGGCTGCAACCTGACATATATACAGAAGGAAAGAGAGGAAGGAAGGAAAGAGAGGAAGGAAGGAAGGAAGGAAGGAAGGAAGGAAGGAAGGAAGGAAGGAATCCACCTCTGGGTTCTAACTCATACTTCTAATCTCATACAATATCAAGCATTTTGAATTTAAGCACTGATTTAAGAATTTAATTTCTCAACATATTTCAGAGTTTACAGCATATATGGAGGTCTGGTACAATTATGGTACTACCTCTCAAGAATGCCGTATTATTTAGAAAAGGAGATAGAACTAATAATCACCTCAAATGAAACCCCTGGAATGTAGAAGCCACAACAGTCAAGAAGAGGGACATCAGATTTCAATACCAGACACGCAGCACCGGACACGCAGCACCGGACACGCAGCACCAACCTGATACGGAGCGGATGGGAGATTTGAAATGATAAGAGGCCCAGGCAGTTGGTTGGTTGGGTAGTTAGGAACGGCCTAGACTGATGCTGGTCCTCCATAAGTTACAGATGATCTCTGGCCATTGTGGCTGTAGAAATGTGTTTATTTACTCTTGGCTACTTGTTGTAATTATTAAAAGAAAACCCCAGAAGGCATCCTGAGTGTCTTCATAATGTGAAAAAGTTACATCTGTTAACTAAATTCAGCATAAAACATCAGTGTTTTCCCCACAATGAAGTGTTTTCAGCATGGTCTGCCAGTGGCAAACCTGTCTTATCGCTCCACGAGGCTAGAGTTTGCACTGACTCTGATGAAGATGAGACTAGCACCTACATTTTGTTTATTCAACATAAGGTCATTTTCCAGAGATGGCGTGAATTGTTGTTTTATATAACCCCAGTGCAAGATCAAACCTAAGTTGTTTTGTTTGTTTGTTTGTTTTAAAGATGTCCAGTTATTTTGTTACTATTTCCATAACCAGACTATGTCCATGGATCTGGACACTGATGCCCCTCCCAGAGAGAGGAGTCATGACAGCAGGACGGACAGACAACCTGTTTAGGGTGAAGTACTCAACTGTCACTTATCCTCAGAACCTTGCTCGAGCTGCCATGGATCTTTGCAGTCCCTGCCATTACTACAGAGAGAAACCTCTCTGGTTAAAGTTAAGAGTAACATTTGTTTCTATAGATACTCCAGGTGAAACACCACTCCTTGAGACTCTTGGCAAAAGAGGGTACAGCAGACCTGTAGGAGCTGGAGGACATGGCAGACAGGGAGAGGGCCGTGATATGCTGTCTTTTTTTTTTTTTTTTTTTTTTTTTTTTGGCTTGTATAGCAGCACAGTGCAGCCACAACCCCACGTTAGCTTCGACTGCCTACCTACCTAAGACTGAGCTTTGATCACAGACCGGAGAAGAACTACTGGCTGCTAAGGGATCCTTGGAGAGCGACAGTCACTCTCTTTAGTTGTTTACCCACTTAGGAGCCCACTAGTTCCAAACCCTTGGCCACACAGACATCCCAGTTAAATTCACTGTGTCTCAAAACGACAAAAAAATGGCCTGCATGTGGAGAAGAGACGTGTAGGGAGGGTGAGGGAATGAGAAGGAGATTAGAGAGGCTGGGGCTAAGGAAATCAGAACGTACTTCATACGTATATGAAACTGTCAAGGAACAAGTTCAATAAGTTCTTTTTTAAATGGATTTCTAAAAACATTTATTGAAACAAGTTTCTGAAGAAGCTCAGCTAAGCAATGCTATCAACCTACTTTGCTTAAAAAAAAAAATACACCAAAGCATGTATCTTAAAAAAAAATTTGTTTTTGAGTCATAGTCTTACATATTCCAGGCTGACCTCAAACTCACTATGCATCTGTGAATGGGCTTGAACTTGTGGGAGTGATCTTCCTGCAACCATGCCCAGTTTATATATACAGTGCTAGGGGTCAAACCCAGAGCTTTCGCCATGCTAGACAAACAACCCATGAACAGAGATAAATTGCATCTTTATTATAAAATCTGATTTGCTCTGATTAGCTATCCAGCTAAGGCAAATTGATGAGAGTTTTCTTTTCTCCTACTAATAATGTAAAAAAATAAATATTTTTTGTTTTAAGAACTTATGGAATTGTCATGCACACATGTGATGCTCTGATTATATAGTAATAATCAGGATCACAGGCTTAATTTGACTGCTTGGCCCACGCTGATGTCACGAGTCTTGCCAGAACAACAGAGCTCCTGTGCAACTAGAAACGTCAACACAGATCTCAGATGCAAACTCAAGAGCATGCTAGTTTCTTCAGGAGGTTGAGGTTATTTGACGTATTGAATGAGAATCGTGTTATCATCTCATGAAACATGCCTTTATCAAAAGCAACATTCCAACACTTGATACATTTCTGAGAAATTCTGAAGTCTGATATTGGGCAGGGATGGATTAAGATAAAGCCTGGAGGTCATCAACGATCTTAGACACTCCCAAGAAAGAAGGAACTAGACTTTTCAGAGATGGAGAAACAAATTTAAAGTAGACGAGTGATGACTCAGAAGGCTGCATCCGCCACCTGCTGGGTGACGGTCTGAGAATCAAGGCAGGGTATAAACTGATTGTGAGTGCCCACGGGGCAATGCCTGGGAGTCCTGTCAGAGTGAGAACACTGACACAGGACAAGGAATCTGTTGAGGAGACACTGTGGAGCACCGCCTTTTGTCTGAGAACTGCGCCGTCCCAGGACATAGAAAAGCTGGGATTCAGGTTGTTGACTGTGTAGAGAGACCACCCTGGCCTTCGGCTCTGCCTATAAAATTATCTGCATATCTCAGAAGGCAAGAGCTCGTTAAAGGGGCCCCAAGGGGGCAGGAGAAGGCTCTCTGTGGAGCGTGAGGGCAGCCTTTCAAACACAGAACCCCAATTCAGCAGCAAAAAGTTTGGTTAACCTCATCTCCCCTCAGTTTACATGTGGTTAGCAAAATAAAATTTTCATTCTTTGTTTCTTTCCTGGAATAAAATACCAAGCATCCCAGGAGAACCAGAGACTCAATTTGCTAGACGGCTGTTTAAAGGTCAAAATTAGAAAACGAAGGATTAAATGGACTGGCTTTATTGTGGAGAGGAGGTTAGTGGGTTTTCTGCATTTTTTACTCCATTGTTTTTAGTGCATGGATGTCAACTAACTTCATGTAGAATGTCATTTTTGATGGCCTGAGAGCCACCTCCTGGAGTGCTGAGGACTGAAGACTCTTCCCAGCCTACAGAAAAGGTCGTATGCAGAGTCCAGAGAGACCACACAGCACAGTGAGCCAGAGCAGTCATGGGTACACAGATCTTGCTTGCTCAGCTTTGAAGATTTTCAAGATGCAGAAGGGCGACAGATGACCCCAACCTACATGCATTCCAAGCCCGCACGGCACAGGCCAGGCCTGTGGCTTTGAAACAAGATCAGCACTTTTGAGATATTGCAAGTAGAGGTGACTTTAGCAGAGACGGAAAAAGTTGCTTCTCTCTTTAAAGACGGGTAATTCTCCCATGAAGTTTTCAAAAGTGACTGAGATATGGCTCCCATGAGGACTGTGGACTTTCTTGCTGTGTTTTCTTAGCAGGGAAGGAATAAGTTTAATGACTCCCTGGATTGGTGTGGCTATGAAACACTCACTTTGTTTGTTGTGTTTTCCTTGAGGAAAGTTCCAGACGACTAGAGTTGACCTGAGAGGCCATGAATATTATCCAAACCTGTTAGGCAGTAAGGTGACCCCAAAGAAGACCAGCTTCCTGATTCCAACCCTGGGAGTAAAGCAGATCGGTGCTGTGATCTTAGGGTGACCAGAATGAGTGAGGAGGAGGAGGCAGTGGGGAGGGACACCCACTAATCTAAAGCCAGCACCAAATGGGGCTCCTTCACCATGAGTAGGCTGTCGGGCAGCCAGGCCTTTCCCATACTTCAGTCCCTCATTCATCCAAGTCCAGGGGAAGCCATTGTCCGAAGAGGGGATGGTAGAAGAAAAACACTAAAATGTTCTTGTGTCTACACTGATTTGAAATTAATTAAACTTGTCTCCTCTTCATCCTCCCCTGGCGGGCTGGCAGGTGCCCTCAGGAAGTACGCTCTTGGAAAACATCAACGCCTCTTGGACTTAGGATTCATTGTCACTGAAAAAGAAAAAAAAAATACAGAACAAATAGCACAATGATGAGCAAGGGAGAGCTGAACTCTTTGATTGCAGAGGTGACTCAAGATTCAAAACAATCAGAAAGCCAGCACTGGTTAGCAAGCAATTTCCCACACAAAGGGCAGTTTGAATTTTATATTTGATTCTTGAGGAGGAAATCCATGGATGCCAAGAGACAATCTCTAGCTCTCCAAAATCCCTCCCCGGTGACAGAGAGAGAACCAGATGGAGTTGGGGATTCCCGCCTTTATTTAAATCTAATCCCATTCCCTATGAATAGATAGATGCCAGAAGTCTCTTAAAGATGTGTTGTTTCCTTCCAGAGTTTGTGGTCCTGACTTATTTCCAATGGTGCATCTTGTTCAAGCCCACAGAGGGTCTAGGGAGTGTTCTCTGCACCTTCTAGAATCCCATCATAGACGTCTTGGGGCATGAATGATTATAAATTAGAGACCTGGTATTTGAACATAGCCATGCTGCTATGCTTTTTTATTTGTTTGTTTCAAGTTTGCCTATCTGTGTCCAGTATCTGACTTCATGGCTTCTCCCCAGTGTGTCAGGGGCTCCTGGTGCCTGTCCTGGAGAGCAGCTGGAGCCCCTGATTCTTTCTTCCTGCTTCTCTTCTAGGCTTGGAGTCCCTTCCTTCCTACATTCTAGCACAGCTCTATTGCCAGCTAACTCTGTCTCCAAGGAAGGTCATGAATAATCACAGTGAGCAGATATGCTCTTTCCTTGTCTCTTGGATGTGTACAGTCTATGGCAGTCTCTTGACTCACTTGACAGATGCTCAGTAAAGCATTGTGCGTTATTGAAGGTACACATACCTGTAGTCCCAGCAACTACAGCCTGGGAAACGATGTCTCAGAAAAACAAACAAAACAAGCCATAAGAGATGATAGATCAGTCAATAGATAGATGTATCCTTGACAGGGGAAAAGAAGTAACACTCTCTCTCTCTCTCTCTCTCTCTCTCTCTCTCTCTCTCTCTCTCTCTCTGTCTCTCTCTCTCTCTCTGTGTGTGTGTGTGTGTGTGTGTGTGTGTGTGTGTGTGTGTGTGTGCTCGTGCCAATGGGCATCCTGTGGGAACAAGGAACACATGGAAGAGGGAGACGAGGGCAGAACTGTATCCGAGGCAGGGGAATAAACAAAGAAATGACCTCTTAGCAAAACTCATTAAATGTGGACAATGGATGGAAATTGTAGTTTTAGTTTTTTGGTTTGGTTTGGTTTCTTTTTTGTTTGCTTGTTTGTTTTTTGCTCTGGGAGGACAACTCAGTGACAAGTAGCTTGCTTACCACATGTACTCTCAAGGCCCTTGATTTGATCACCAACACCCCACACACTAAAGAAGGAATAGTCTCTAAGAATTACTAACAAACTTTTAATTATGAAACTCTGAAAACCTCATAGTGGGGAGGGAAGGCTTCATTCCTTGGAAACTGGGTGGCACAAGATAGTGCTGCTAAGGCTAAGGCCCAGAGGCCATCTCTGTGGAACAGAAGTCTCACATTGCATGAGAATTGCATCTTCTCCTTGGATGGCCTTATCTAGCAAGACCCTCTTTTGTCTGCAATACTGAGCTCTGTCCAGTAGCTGTAATAGAAATGGTTTTCAAAATTATTGTAAAACTAATCAGTGTTCATTGTGCAGGGTCCTGGGTTCCTCTCCAGCAAGCCTGCCACCCCCCCAACAAAACAAAATAAAACAAAACTCCACCAGAACCTTAACTGTAGCTAGTACTTTGGCACTTTCTCTCCCAAATGTTTTTCTGTTCTAAAGGTATGCTATCTTCTGTTCAGAAACAGGATTTTTATTCTGTTAGTCCACTGCTGGTCACACAGGATGGGGCATGACTCAGTGGTAGAGCTCTTCCTAGAACACAAAAGGCCATGGGTTCAACTCCCAGCACTACCACACACAGACAGAACTTCCCCCATCTCGCTCTCTCCCTTTTTAGTAGCTATATAGTTATCTGTTAACCCATTCTATACTTAAAAACTGAGGCCTAGGAATGTAAGTCAGTAGTAATAGGGTGATTGCTTGGTGTATGCTTGCTTGGTATATGATGAAGCTCTAAATTCAATCGTAGTCCGAAGGAAGGAAGGAAGGAAGGAAGGAAGGAAGGAAGGAAGGAAAGGAGGGAGGGAGGGAGGGAGGGAGGGAGAGAGAGAGAGAGAGAGAGAGAGAGAGAGAGAGAGAGAGGGGGAGAGAGAGGAAGGGAAAAAAGAAAGAGAGAAGGAAAGGGGGCCCACAAGACAACAATAAAATCTAACCAATGCTTTTCATAATTAACTCTTCAGGCTACTACTAATTTTTTAACTTTTATGAACAGTTCCAATCAGTTCCTTTGCATAGCTCTCACTACAAGAGGAGTTTTGGATCAGGGATAAGCAGTTCTAAAGCTTTCAGGCCCATGAGAATGCTAGTACTTACTTTACCTAAGCTTCCATTCGCTGTTTTATTGCTAAGAAGAGTGTTCTTTCCCCACAAACATTAATTGGTAAGTTCAATTTCTTCTTTTGCTAAGTTGACTACTGATCAACTCTGTATTGAAAATGAATCAATAATCTCTTTATTGGTTCACATAGTAAGATTCATTATCGATAGTACAAAACACTTCTCTGTTTTTTCTTTTTTGTTCTATATTTTTTGTTGTTTTTATTTTTGTTTTGTTTTTTGAGACCGAGACTCACTCTGGCTGTTGTGTAGCAGTTTCTTCTGAGAGTAAATCCTTCCATCTTGGAGATGAGGCAGTTAAGGTCCAAGATGTTAACGGGGAGGGGAGCCAATGGGACATTCTAAGGGGACGTGAAGCATTCCTTCCTATAGGGATGCTTATCAAGCAGGAAAGTTAACAAAGGCTTCAGGAAGTTCCCAAAACAGACCAAAGTCATGAGGCCCCTCCCTCCCCAGGCAAGTATCAGTAGAAGAGTATCGAAAGGCACTCAGATGAGCCACACTGCCCGGAAGACACTCTCCAACCTGTCCTGCCTGCAGGCTGTGTGGTGAGCTCCAGGTTCCCAGCTTTGTGAGCTGTCCCTCATGCTAGGCTGGGCTTTGGTGATGCAGCTGCCTTTCAGTCGATTCTACTCCTACAGATAACCCGAATAAAACTCTTTGGCTCGCCAGGCTGGACTTTTGGGGGTACCCTCACTTTCTTCTGTTATCAGTTCTGTCTGGAAGAGGTAGATGCTGTTCACACATCCCAAGGATAGTATCTGTCACACAGCAGTAGCCCAGAGCAGGCTGCTCTAGAACTCACTCTGTAGACCAGGCTGCCCTTGAACTTGTGTGATCCTCCTGCCTCTGCCTCTCAGATGTTGGGATAGTAGGTGTGTACCCCGTGCCAGGCTTTCATCTGGTTTTGCTTCTTTTTCAAGCAGGGTCTTCCTCTGGAGCCCAGATTATCCTTGACAGTGGTCCTCCTGCTTCGGCCTCCAGGGTGTGGATGTCAGGTGTGAGCTCTCACACCCACCTCTCATTAACAATTCTCACCTGGTTGCAGTGGTGCAATTTCAAATCTCTAATGTGTTCCCTATGAGCCTCCCTGCCCCTGCTCAGAGATGCTCTCTCAGTTTAGGTTGTCCTGGCTGTCTGTCTATACAGAAACTTTTCCAAGTGGAATGAGCATCGTGACTTGGAAGAGATGAGGGTGAATTTGAAACGATAACTTCACAGTCTTGTCTTTGACTTAGCTGCATGCACACTATGGCTTCCATTCCTTTAGACGTTTTATGTTTACCAGGATCAACTCACTGGTTAAGAACGTGCTTAGCATGTGAGAGTCTCAGAGTTCAATCCCCAGCCTCAACTAATTAATTAATTAGAAGTAGTTTTGTGTATATGTGTGCGTGCATGTGTATGTGTGTCATACACGCGAGCAAGTGCATATTTATGTATGTTTATGTATGTTGATGTTTAGAATGTGTAAGCTAGAAGAGGGTGTCAAGTGTCCTGCTCTTTCCTGCCACTCTCTGTCTTGCTCTCCTGAGACAGTGTCTCTTCCTGAGCTTGGATCGAGGCTGTCTGCTAGCAGCACATAACACTTCTCTGGCTCTGTCCTGGGACAGTGCCAGGGTTAAACTCAAGAGTGGGATCACACCCAGCTTTTTTATGATATGATATGTGCTGGTATCCAAACTGCTTTACCAGCTGCACCTTCTCCTCAGTTCCAGTAAATAAGTACTTGGATCTTTCAAATGGTTATGCCAGGCATCTTGTTGTTGTGGGCATTATAGCACTGAACAGTTGCCATTTTTTAGTGGCTTTCATGATAGTTACAACGCTGGGATACACAAACAAGTAGATTCTTAACGTCAGAAGTGCACATGAGCTGGCTGAAGCTTGAATCAGGGACGTTACTTCTTTGTTTTATGACAAGGGGCAAGGTAACCTTTCCTAGCTTTAATGTCCTTTTCTGATGTCACCTGCAAAGCACACCTAATAATTATATAGCTTACAGGATTGTTGTAAAAGAATAAATGGGGCTGGAGAGATGGCTCAGTGGTTAAGAGCACTGACTGCTCTTCCAGAGGTCATGAGTTCAATTCCCAGCAACCACATGGTGGCTCACAACCACCTGTAATGGGATCTGGAGCTCTGGCCTCAGTCCCCAGCACCACACACTCAAAGGAAAAAAAAAAAGAGAACCTGCAGGTAAAACCCCATGTCACAGACCTGGCGCCTACACGCACGCATCACGTAGGTGATTAGTACTAGGCAGACCGAGCCCTAACAAATGTTTGTGAGTTGTCTACAACATTGCCTCAAAGATGTAAAGGCTTTAAGAAGCACACCTCACATTTCTAGGGAAAAGCCTTTTGTTTAGCAGTGTTGCTTACTTAAGTACCCCAAAAACAAAGTGCTCGTGATCTCTGGAACACCGTAGCCACATGACTTGGTCCCAGCATGTCACAAACTGCTTCTGCTTTGATTGGCTATCGAGTCATTCCCAGAGAGCAGCTGTCTTCCTGGTGTTTTGTGTGGTATGGTATCTGTCCATCCACAGGACCTTCAGGTGAGTCAGCAGCCTCCTCCCCTGAGTCCCGGCACAGTAAGCCAGGGCGTTCTCCATCACAGGCTCATTGCTTTATTTAGTTAGCTGTCTCTAGCTATCATCATCTCTGGAAAATGACCAAAAATCATGCATTTTTAACTCTAGCAAATCCTGGAGTTCCCTGTTAAAAATACCTTGGCAAACTGCCACGGAGGCGCAACAAACACACTGGCGGCTCTGCTTTCAACCTTCCCCACTTGCCTCTATGTGTGCACGTGCAGTTTTAGCAACTTATTTCTGACAGTGACATTAAAGAGTAATTTGTCTAGGAGTGTTATATAAACACGGGAAGAACATGGAACACCTTTCCACAAGCATATACAGGAACAGGAGGACAAACTGTAAAACAAAACAATGCACGGCTGTATTTTCTTTAAGAAAGCATCCGACTGGCATGCCACCAACAGAATGGGGGCAGATTCAGCTCATGGCTGTGACTGTTTGTCCAGACTGGACAGTCACCCTGTCCTCCTGACCCATCTTGCAACAATCCTTAGTTATGGCCACAGCTAATGCAGCCATCTCTGAACATGGCGATATGCCACCACTCAACCCTTCTCAGGTCACGACACTCTGACTCAGTTTCAGAGAGTGTAGAGTTCGATTTGGCACGAAATCACATCACAATTAGATCAGGCTCCCTTTCTCATCAATACAACGTCCCTTCTTCCCGACAGAGGCCTGGCCTGGGTGGAGTTAGAGAAATGAGGCTCAGAATTGGTCCAAGACACAGAGATCATGCTTGCTGTGGAGCCACACTCTGGGGGACACACACACACACACACACACACACACACACACACACACACACCTGTCACTGACAATGTCCTTCTGGGTATCAGTCTGGAGGACACAAACTATTACTTTGTATCCCTTGTAGTACTGCCCAACTGGTTCACTCTTTTTTGGGGGTGGTGGGGACTAGATAGGAAACACTGGGGGTGGCCACTGACATTTTAATGCCTCGACCTTTCTCTGCACAGTCACACAGTGTAAACTCTCCACCTATGGATGGTGATGAGCAGCAGCAAACAGGTGCATGGCTATGTCTGTGCGTCCCTGTCTGTGCTTGTGTGGTCCACGGTGCAGACAGAAGCTCTGAGTGTCTGACTAGGCATGAGTCAGGAGAAAGGCAGAAGCTGGCTAGCCTGGGCCAGCTGGATTCTGTCTGGACTGTACAGTGTCTAGTAGCATTTGGGAGGTGTTGTATGGGTAGGGTCCGACAGTGGACTCCATTGTCTAGAGACTTTGAAGAGTTCATTATAAAGCCCACCAAATGGATCTGTTCTTATCATCTCTCAGCTCTGGGCTCCCTCTCTTCTTCTTGTGCTCTGATTACCACTGTAGGAGTCCTTTGTGCACCACAGAGCAAGGAATTATGGGGGATTATGGGGAAAGGCCACTAAGGTGGAAAATAAGAATATGGAACTTTTCTCCCCCAAACGCCTTTCTTGTCCTTTCCTGTCATAGTTTTGTAATCATGACAACCTCACTGCAAAGGGCTTGTAATTGTTTGTACAGACCTGGTCCTTACTAACATCCTATTTTGGGGTTTAGTATGTACATTTCAAGAAGAATGTCCACTCTGAGGTAAATTTTGTGCAATTAATATACCCTAAATATATATTATATGTTACATGTTACACATTACACATCACACTATATTATGTGTTACTATATTAATATAGACTATATTATATTACAATGTTATATTAATATAATTTAGTAATCATTATATCAATTACTATATATAATTATATTATACCAATTAATTTATAATCAGTTATAAGTATTAAAATTGTGTTAATTATGTGATTAGCAATTAATATTATATATTATTATATATATTAAATTGTCAATCTGTGTCAATACTGCTATTGTCCCAATACTCAAAAAGTTGAGGCAGGAAGATTATGAGTTCAAGGCCAGCCTGGCTACATCGTACGATCCAGAGTCAAAGAAAGAGGCAGGGGTGAGGGAAATGGGGGAGGGAGGGAGGGAAGAAGAAAGGGAGGGAAGGAAGGAGAAGGGAGGAGCCAAGGGAAGAACAAGGAGTCGGGCAGAAAAGTATAGAAAAGTGAGAACAGGGAAAGTGAAAACCAGGGTTGGGATGGATTCCAGGGAAAGCTCTGAAGGGATGGCCAATGGAGCTGCCAGTCCCAGGAAGCCCAGAAATACAGCATACTGATGCTGCAAATGGTTCCAGAAGTTCTCGTTCTCAGGAGGGTGGACAAGGGCAGCACCCATTAAATTCATTGCTTAGTGGCTGTCCCTGCTTTCTGAAGCATTATGTGCACATGATGGGCTGTGTACGTGAGAGGTAAAGAACATATGAGTGTTCCCTGTGAATTCATTCTGCTTTCAATACCATATGCCTGTGGGAGTCACTAGAGAGATGCGGTCAAGAGCTGAGACTGGGTGACCCAGAACTCCAGCACAGCTTCCAGAGAATGGGGTGAAGCCCTGGAAGGTATCCTGTCAAAGCCAGATGGTTCCAGGCCCACAGAGGAATTCAGATACTCACTGAAAAGTAACCAGTTCACATAGAACCACGAAATAGATAGAGCCTTTTGTCTTACAGGCAGCTTATTTCAAGAACCAACTTCTCTGTATTTAAGAAAAAGATTTTTAATACAAGTTCGTCACCGTACAATTCTGTCAGGGTAGTTTTCCTCAGCGATGTCAGTAATTTCACAGAGTGGGAATCGAGAATATAAAAATACTGACATTTCTCATCACTGAGGATGTAGTCACAATGTAAATAAAACTTGAAGATGACCTGTATTGACCTATGCACTGTCTCATTAGGAGGGAAAAGTTAAAATATGTGGAAAGGATTTCTCTGTCATATCCTTTGTCATATAACCAGGGCATTCTTTTTCTTTCTTTTGTCTTCTTGTTATTATCTGGAATCTCATTTAAATAGACTATTTTTCGAACTCGTAATGAATCATAACATATAAATACCCCAAGAGGTAACATGAAAGTAATTGCTGAGAGTGGACTTAAGGGTCAGAGTTGAGGCTCTGGAGAGGACCTGGATAGGACCATGTCTGTCAGTCCACAACAGAGAGAGATGCAGTGTGGTAAACTATTAGCTAACATGTCAGAATTCTAGAGTAGACGCAGAGACAAAGACCCCAAAGACAAACCTGACCATTAGTTTTACTTACAGGGCTGTAGCCGCAGGAGGGCCTAGTGGTGCCGTGTGACCACATCTAGACGCATCTGAGACAAAGTGAACAGGTGATGCGCTTTGCCGGGTATCCGCCATGCTCTCAAGCTTCGATCTGTGTACCCTAATGCAAGAGTCCTACTGCCGCCACAGCTCAACTTCTCTGCTGTCCGGTCATCTTTGTTACCCCTAGCAGATGACTTGGTGACCCCCAATCTATAGTCATGCTCTGAAGAGCAAGTCCACTCTCCAATTCCTTCCGGCTTTTCCCACATATTGAGCAAACAGCTCTTTAATCAGAAATCTCCCAAGTTCACTGATTTCTCTCCTCACAAAGATCGCATCATTTAAATATCAAGTGCTAATAAATTATACCTGGTCCCAAGTCACTAAAATTTTCTATCGAGCAGAGCCACCTAGTGGCAGGCTGGGATATATTTTTTATTTTCCTTTCATTTCTCTCTGATACTAATCTAGAGCAAGTGGGATAGTGTTCTTTGTTTCTTTCTTTCTTTATAAAATGTTCCTCTTAGTCACGATTATTGAAAAACATCCTGTCTGGAGCTGTCCCCTCCTTCTGTTTCCTTACCAAACATCTATCCATCCAAGGCAAATAACCTCTTGACTCAATTTGCTGTAATCAGCAAATTTTAGGACTAAAACAAAAGCCAGCTCAGCAGTGTCTCTTTGAAACCTCAAGAGCCACTAGGATGTTTGTATTTTCCAAAACATGCTTCCTGACCACACATTTCTCCCTGTAAACTGACATGTTAAATTGCCAGGCACAAAGAAGTCAAAGAAAATGCGGTGCTGTGCTGTGGCCAGGACCCTCTTCCACCCTCGCAATCCCTGACAGAATCATGAGTACCTCGGGCTGAGGTTCGGTTCCTTCTCTTCCTTCAAAGTAGGTAAGCACTCATAGTCAGCTGAGACAGAAAAAAAGGAGATCAGCGTTAGTCACCTGAACTGTCTCTGTATGGCTGGCTACCTGTGAAGAGATGGCCCACTGGGGAGTACTAGAGGTTCAAAGATTAACGACGCCAAGGCTGCTGAAACGGTAAGAGCACGAATCACGCAGACACAGGGCTGCAGTGTTCCGTGCCCCTGCTGAAAGGGCACAATTCATCACCGCTTGCTCAGTCGGGCCCCTGGAAGCTCACGGTGTTCTGAAAACCAGAATACGTGTCTTGGAAGTGAAACGAGGGACTGGAATGGTGTACCTCGGGTCCTACAGTGCCTGCACAACCGACTCACAGCAGAAGCATCAGGAAGATGGGGAGGGATCACCTTCGCCCAGGGAGCTTCTTTCTCCTCTACCACATCCCCCCCCCCCTCTGTCTCTGTGTGTGTGTGTGTGTGTGTGTGTGTGTGTGTGTATGTGTGTGTATTATGCCTGGGTAGTCATACGCACACCCATGCATGCATGCCCATGTGATGTTAGGTCTACACCCTCTTCTGGGCACCATGAATGTACATGAATGCTAGTAGTTGCACACAACAATGAATATGAACATAAATAAGTAAGTAGCTAAATAAGTCTGTCCTAAAAAAATACAAACAATTGGAGAGATCACCTGGTGGTTGAGAGCGCTGCTTAATACACAAGCATTGAGTACTTGAGTTTAAATCCCCAGCACCCATGTAAAAACCTCAGTGTGGCTGTGCAGGCCCATAAGTCCACTCAGTGTGTGTGTGTGTGTGTATGTGTGTGTGCGCGCGCGTGCACGGGCACGCACGAGTGTGCATACAAACAGGGGGAACACATAGTCAGAGACATCTTGCTGTCTAGGTTCAGTGAGGAATTCTCAAAGAAATACGTAGAGGGCAGCACCAGATGTTTTTCTCTGCATAGAAACATACACAAACAATACATGCATACACCATAAACACACACACAATATATGTATATACCACAACTATAACACATACAAATATGAATAGTATGATATATAGTGAATTTTATCAATTTCAGATGAGCATCAAGAAAATTTTATTGATTTTTTTTACTTAATTTAAAATTTTATTGATTTTTTAATGAACACACAGTTTAAAGACCAGCTATCACTTGAAAATTATTGTGTGGGAATACTCTATTGGTGCGTATAGTAGTCCTGTCTGATAGAAATATCTACAGACATGGGAATGTTCTAGAGTCAGCCTGACAAATACCACACTCAGTGGCTAGCAAAGATTTACCATTTGGCTACTAAAACCATGTTTTATTTTTATATGATTAAAGAGGCACATAGCTCTAATGCCTTGTGTATTAGACAGCGGTTCATATAAAATACACTTTATGAAGTTGTGCAACCACATTCAGATTGGGATGCTCTAAACTCAAGAAAAAATAAGGTCATGTCAGATTTTTTTCCCCCAGATAATTTTGTATGAGATTTCCTTCCCAGGCTAGAAAGATGAAAGTTAGGGAGGGATGTAGCTCAATGGAAAAGCACCTACCTAGCATGTTAGAGGCTGGGTTAGATTTGCAGTAACACACACGCATGCACGAACACGCACACGTGCACCCAAATGTACGCTATCAGAAACAAATAACACAGTTTCTTCTTGAAAAGCCCCACGTCAACAACTAGTACACAAATAAAATTAAGCTGTAACAGACACAGTGACTATGATTGGACTGGATCTTAAAAGAGTATGCAGGTCAAGTGCCAGATAAAGTATGACTTCAGATTTTCTGAGTTTACTGATGAAACCAAGGCAGCCGTCTAGCCCTGCTTTACCAGAGAGGCAAACAAACACTTTGGGCTTCCACGTACCATTTCTGTTCATGCTGTTCATCCATTTATCAAGCTCTTCCATCTCAATTTCCATAACAGAGGGTGTGTCCTCTTCAAAAATAGGGCTAGACAGAGAACAGAAACACGCGTTTCAAAAATAAAGAAAAGGCTCGGCAGGCTGATTTTCATTTGTGGAAGAGTCTACAATATTGACTGGTCAGAAACAACCTGACTCAGTGTCTGACACCCCAAGCTAGCCCTGGGTTTGCCCTAACCAAGAGAGCATCAAACTCTAGCAGGAAGAAGGGCAAAATCCATAGGGAACCCTCCTCTGTCAGTGGGACCCAACTGGATGGCACAGAGGTCAGGGAGTGGGCTAAAAGAGAAGCTGCTTTCTGGAGACCAAAGACATGGTTGCCAGGGTGCTTGCTCAGTGGTCCTCTCATTTAGCTTCCTGGCCTTGCTTGGTCTCACTTCTCTTTTCTTGGGGTTTTGAACAATGACCCAGATCAAGAGACCAGGCACCAGGCTGCTTTGATCTAGTCTCCTTCGATGCCTAGGCTCTTCTAGCCAGGAGGAACGGAGCAGCAGCTCTCAGAAAAGCCTTGGCCCCATTCAAGAATTCAAGGGTGGGGATAGGGCCCAAAGCTCTGGTCAGGGTGGATGGAGCCAGGAAGGAAAGACCCCAGCTCCGAACGCACTGTGGGCGCTGCACTGGGGGATGAAGCAGGCAGTATCTACAGCAGAAAGGCTAATGGGAGAGGGAGGGGAGACATCACTGGGTGTCTCTGGCGTTCACCCAGGGCCAGAATATTTAACTGTTTTGCATTTGTCTCTGGTACTAGCCAGAAAACAAAACAAAACAAAACAAAACAAAACAACAACAATAACAACAACAACAAAAACCTCTTTTCTAGAAGGTAACCAGAGCAGACACCCCTAGGTAAGGTTTGGAAACTAAGATGCATGTCCCTTGTGACAACGTGGGGGCTGTCAGAATCTAGCCAGGTTATCACAACAGAAGTTGAGGAAAGGCTAATGGCTCTCTCATCTCTTCCCCTTGACCGTTCTTGTCCACACAACAGGGAACTGAAGACAGGAGGAGAGGACTCACACTTTCAGAGTTTCCCCTCCTAGCTCATCTGAAAGAGAACAGACACAAGAGTCACATCAGAGTAGCTCATTGTTGGGATTTACTGCAACATCCACTAAGTGCCCTTTGCAATGGGAGGGACGCGATGACAAGGGATGGGGGCCCACAGCACTTGAGCAAAGACAAGGGGACAATGGGTAGAAGTCCATTCTCTCTTTCTACCACATGGGTCCCAGAGATCGAACTCAGGATCGATAACACACTGAGGCACCTTGAGGCCCCAGGAAGCACATTTTCCAAGGAGCGGTCACTAACCCCCAAGTCACACGGTACAGACTGTCATGCTGAAACCAGGTCTGAAGCCTCATGCAATCCTGGACTCTGCTTTCTTTAGAGATGGGTGCTCCCCAGAGAGTGCTCACCTCCCCTATTATTCTTATAGCCGTGTGAAGAGGAAAAGCATGGTCAGGAAAGAAAGAAACTGTAACAAACAGGGGCTTGGTTATGATCCTCTTCAATAAAACAATGTTCCAACATCGTTTCCTTATGACACACCCTCCTTAACACGTGGGTGACTCTGTCAAGGAATACCTCCTGAAAGTCCCTTTTACCCGGCTCTTTGAATGGCTGGATCCCTCCACCTCTCTGTCTGTCATCCCCACCTCTATTTCAGGAAGGTTCATCGGTCCCATTGGTCCCTGGCTTTGCATTTCACTTGCTTCCTTCACAGTACTGGTCAGTCAGACCTGTTAGACCATCTGTTCGATTCTACTTCATTTGTCTCTCCCACCAGAGCACAGCTCCCAAAGGGCCACCCATAGCATCTGTCCTGTTTACCGTGGCATGCACGCCCCAGCCCCCATCCTGCTAGACCAGTACCTGGCAAGTACCCCCAGTAAGTATACGCCCGACAGATGAATGGGCTTTAATCTCAGTTGTCTAGCAATGGAGTTAAATTCATGTCTGATCTTTTGGACCTATCATTACTATAATAGTGGGACTTCTAACCAGCTTGCCTTTGATGGCTGCTGATTGGGGGTGAGAGTCAGGTACCATTTGACAAAACAGCTCTAATGTGGATGAGACTCCAGATGAACAGGTGGTTGTTTGGTTTGGCAGGGAAACTGACATCCCCCAGAGAAGGCAATCAGTGGTAGCAAGTGGGTGCACTGTGGATAAGTCAGATGCTTTGGAAGGCAAACTCTTTGTAGAGGTCTCCAGGAAGTCTTTTGCCACAACCCCTGGCAACTGGAGGCCACCTTGTGTCTAGCCTGAAGAAGTACAGTCACCAGTGAGGAAACACAGCCAGCTGGCACCTGGAACTGAGCCCAGGTTGGCACAAGCTGCTATGTCCTGCTGGTTGGCAAGCTTTGATGACAGCTAACCCAGGAGAGCTCGTGCAGATGCAGATTTCATACCATCACTGCTGCCCTGGAAGGCACCATGAGTTCTGCCTTCCACCCCTCAATAGAATCTGAGCCCTCCTGCAGGTAGGTGCCTGACTCTCCAGAAACTTACACGGGGAGTCGAATGGCTTCCTCTTACACATTGTGTGCCTGCAGTTTTCTGGTCATTGTTTAAGAGGGGTCTCACATTGTTTAGGCTGATTTCAAACTTGCTATATAGCTGAGGATGACCTCGAACTTCTGATCCTCCTGCACAGACATTATAAACATGCCTCACCACTCCAGGTCTCTGTAGTGCTCAGAGACTGAGCCCAAGACAAAGCATACACGGCAGGCTCAGTTACATCCCTGGCCTTACATGTATAGTTTTAATCTAAAATTTACTGGCTATTTCCTTAACGGATTTTAAGCAAAGCCCCACATAACTGGAACTCTCTACAGGTGATCCACAAAGACCTGCCCCCAACCCTGGCACACATGAGTGCGCGCGCGCACACACACACACACACACACACACACACACACACACACACACCTGCTTCTAACCAGTCCCCTTTCTCTGCTTACTAACTTCCCCACCAGTTTCTCAGAGAGCATGTGACTCCACAGTCCTGCTGTGAGCGCGGATTTTTGCTCTAATCTGGGCTCCCCACAGGCTTGGAGGTAGGCAGAAGCTGCCCTGCATGCAGATGATGGAAAAGTTTAAAAATCCATTACCAAAGTGCTCCAGATGCACCAACTGAGAGGCTCCATAATCAGTATTAAAAGAGCAAAAAGCCTTCTGTGGCCTCATCTTCTCTGCTCCAGGGCCATTACCCCTGCCCCAGCCACCATGGCAACAGAAATACATCTGGGAGATGGGACAAGAGTAGAGCATTAAGCCAGGGGAGGGGGCAGGGGGACCAATTACTTGTCCTCAGCAATCAAGTCCTGCCCACTCCACTCTACCTGGCCTACATCTCTTTATTAATAGCCACCGACTCTGTGCACGCTCTCACAAGTGGGTTCCATCTTGTCCCTTTCCAGACTGCTCTCTCATTCTCTCCTCCTTCCTGTCTTCCACCTTTAGTTCCTGCCTTACAACCACTTTCTTGACATGACCCTCCCTATGCTGTAGACAGTGGGCTCGTTGGGAAGGAGCCACGGAAGCCTGGTTTCTAGGCTGAGCAGGAGCCTCACTGAGCAGAGCCAGCATCGGTTAGCCACAGTCTGTTCTAAATAATGACTTCCTGCCCGTGCTTTCGAAGTAGTTCTTTGAGAAATTACCCAACACATCAAGGCAATGGGAGAGAGGCTGCACCCTGCCCTAGCTTACTCTAGATTGTCTAAAACACTGAGGCTTTTTTGCTTGCTTCAGACTGTGTCTTTCCCTCAGAGACTATATTCTTAGTCTTTCCTCTTTGGAACACCTTGAACTCTTCTGTGGCCTCTCAGAACCCTTTAAAGTTGTTCTGTAACCTGAATGAATGGATGAATAGATGGATGGATGGATAGATGTATGCATGTATGTATGGATAGATACAAACATACATACATACATACATAGATAATAGATCCATTCATTTACTGTGTGACACGTAATATGCAATTGAAATTTAATATTACAATAAGGATTAGAATATGAAAACTGTCTGCTTTGATTAGCTATCAAGAAAAGCAGGAGAATGGGGCTGCTCCTCACATGCAAATGATTTTGGAACTGAAAGACTTGAACACCAGAGTTCAAAGAGCTTGAAAGCCTAAGAGCTTGACATGAGACTGGAGGCCCCAGCCCTGGACTACCCTTCACATTTAGGTTTGACAGGGAACTCCCCTGATGTTAAAAAAGAAAGGAGGAAGGGAAAGAGCCAGGTGCAGTGTTGCATGCCTGTGGCTCGGAGCTTTAGAGGCTGATACAGGAGGGCTGCTTGAGTGGAAGAGTTCAAGTACATCCTAGGCAAGAAGAGGAGAGGATGTCTGGGCAGCCCAGCTGGGTCTTGCTTTAGCTGTAGATTACAGAGGAGCTCCCACGCAACCACTGTTGCTAGGTTACTCTGAAATATCGAGCGGTGGAGAATGGGTTCGTTCCCTCTTCCTCCTCTGTCTAATTATTTTACCAGTTCCTTCAGTGAAAGAAGAGGTACTTCCTCCCCAGTTCCACTTACCTCATCTGCTGGTGGTGCATACAGTCCTTACAGCTCCTACCCAGAGCAAAATGGCTGCCCCAGTGTGGGACAGACAGCAAGGAAAGCAAGGTGCCCTGTGGGTAGGCCTGGAGGACGAAGGGGAGTTCTCTATGGGAGCCTGACCATGCATCTTAGTTGAGAACCTCCTACCCTTAAGTTAAGTTTGAAATGACTTTTAAAAGCTTCAATTAAAAACTGAAGTGTGGGTCAGTGGGATGACTCAGCAGGTAAAGGGGCTTGCTGACAACACAGACGACCAGGGTTTGATCCCTAAAACCCACATGGTGAAGGAGAGAAGCTATTTCTACAAGCACATATCTGACTTCCACATGTGCACCAATGCATGTGCCTGTTTGCTGAATGTGCACACACACACACACACACACACACACACACACACACACATGCATGAACACAGAATATGCCATTATTAACTTCTTGCAAACGTCAGTGAGATGTAATTACTCATCACTTAGGACTTTACCTCCAACACCAAGCAAATACCGGGCGACTACTCACGTGTCGGCAAGGCACTTTGAGATCCTTGGCTAGAAGGCTCTGCATAAAAGAAGAAAGCAATCCATTTCTGGTGGCTTGTTAAGGTGTACAGTGGTTGTCTGGAATTGGGAACACACGAGTTACCTACCTTGTTTAGGTCTCTTGCTTTTAAAGTAGGTCACAATGAGAACCATGAATAGAAGGATGATCAGCGCAGCCAGTGGGATCGCCACCATTAATATGAATTCCACCTGGTCTGAGGTGCCATTGGTGTGGGTAGAATTCACATTTGCAGCTAATGCTTCTGTGGTCACTGTAGCCAAAGCACTTGTCGTCTCATCCTCCACACTTTCTTCTTCTGTGGTGCTCTGTCCTGAGTATTCTGACTCCTCGTCATTTCCTAAACACGAACAAAAGCCAGACTGCCATGGAGACTAAGCTGATGTGTCATGGTTTCGGTGATTTTTAAATGGATCCTAGACGCATTCAGTGGTGAACTTGGTCCACTGTGCTTGGTGTTCCCATTCAACATGACATGATGAGTATATTGATTTGACCTACATGAAGCTCAAGCTACAAGTATGTTGGACATAGACTCAAAGCAGAGGCAAGCCTCCCACAAAGCCCCGCAGTCCAGCCTCAGCCAGACACTCTACACACACTAAGTGCAAGCTTTGTCACGCCATGGGCTACTCCCAAAGCCATAGGGAATCAGGGAATGTTCGTAAAGTTTCTGAGTAAATTTAAATTTACTGACACAATGTGAAATGCATGCCATTAAAAAATACATTTAGGCCTTTGAGCTTGGCGGTTCTCTTGTCTAGGAGGCAGCCATGGCGCCCAGTCAGAATGGCATGATCCTGAAGCCCCACGTCCACAAAGATTGGCAACAGCGAGTGGACACGTGGTGCAACCAGCCAGCACACAAGATCCTCAGATGCAAGGCCTAGCAGGCAAAAGCCCGCCACATTGCCCCTCGTCCCGCGTCCAGTCCCATCAGGCCCATCATGAGGTTCCCCACAGTTAGATACCACACCAAGGTCCGGGCTGGCAGGGGCTTCAGCCTGGAGGAACTCAGGGTGGCTGGTATCCACAAGAAAATGTCTCGCACCAGTGGCATCTCTGTGGACCCAAGGAGGCGAAACAAATCCACTGAATCGCTGCAGGCCAACGCGCAGCGCCGGAAGGAGTACCGCTACACGCTCATACTGTTCCCCAGGAAGCCTTCTGCTCCAATGAAGGGAGACAGTTCTGCTGAAGAACTTAAACTGGCCGCCCGGCTGACAGGACCTGTGGTGCCCATCGGGAATGCGTACAAAAAGGAGAAGGCCAGAGTCATCGCAGAGGAAGAGAAGAACTTCAAGGCCTTTGCCAGTCTCCGCGTGGCCCGTGACAACGCCTAGCTCTTTGGCATCCGAGCAAAAAGAGCCAAGGAAGCTGCAGAGCAAGACGTTGAAAAGAAAAAGTGTTGCACGTTTGGAGAACTGCAATAAATTTTCCATAAAGCAAAAAACAAAACAAAACAAAACATTTAGATATAAATCAACAGGCCTGGAGGTAAAGCTTAGTGTAAGGGTACATGGCTTGCAAACTTAAGGTCTGGGTTCAATTTCTAGCACCATAAAATGATAGATAGATAGATAGATAGATAGATAGATAGATAGATAGATAGATAGATCATATATGCATACATATGATAGATAGATACATACATACATCTGATAGATATAGATAGATAGACAGACAGACAGACAGATGATAGACAGACAGTAAATAGATAGAAATAGGAATGAATTTTTTTTTTTAAAATAGAGGGCACTTAGCCATGGAAAGGAATTCTTCGATACTGGGATCACTTGGGTTTCAGAGCTAAGTGCCCAACATTCTGCACAGCACTCAGCACACAGCACACAGCACACAGCACTCAGCACACAGCACTCAGCACTCAGCACACAGCACTCAGCACACAGCACTCAGCACACAGCACTCAGCACACAGCACACAGCACTCAGCACACAGCACTCAGGACCCCTTGAGTGTCTGACAAGTCTTCCTGGATTCTAAATAAAAACATGATGAATATCTCATTTGCGAAATAAAAGCAAAGTTCAAGGGCTTGATAGATGGCTCAGCGGTTGAGCCTTGACTGCTCTCCCAGAGGTCCTGAGATCAATTCCCAGCAACCACATGGTGGCTCACAACCATCTGTAATGGGATCCGATGCCCTCTACTGGAGTGTCTGAAGAGAGGGACAGTGTACTCACATACACGAAATAAATAAATAAATCTTGAAAGAAAGGAAGGAAAGAAGAAAGGAAGGAAGGGAGGGAGGAGAGAGAGGGGGAGAGAAACCCTCATCATTTATAGTTATTTAGGTAAATGCATTGGTAGAGTGCCATGGTTAACTTCAATTGTCAGTCTGACAGTATTTATCACCAAGTAGGAAGCAAGTCTCTGTGCATGTCTGTAAGTTTCTAGGTTAGTTTAACCACAGTGGGAATGACGACTCTCACTGTGGATGTCACCATTCCATGTGCTATGGTCGCAGATTGAGTAAGGAGAAGAGCACCCATGAGCTAACCATCACACTTGATCCCTCTCTGCTTTCCAGCTGTGGCAATATCGCCAACCAGCTGCCCCGTCCTGTCACCATGTCCTCCCAGCCACAGGGACTGAACCCTTGACCTGTGACCCCAAATAAACAACTCCTTCCTTAAGATGCTTTTATCGAAGCAACAAGAAAGACAATCCCACCAGAACTTTCCCTATTTCAAAGCAGACACAAGATGACTCTGTCTGAGCGCCATTACACGCCCTACACAGAATGGGAAAGGACCTCACCTCATCCTAGCAGTGAGGGTGTGGGTGGAGGGGGTTTGTCCTGTCATGGTGTGGGGCTGTCTGATTCTTACCCTGGTCTGACAAAAAGAAAATATTACATGCAGAAGACGTATTGGTCGGTGAAAAAAATTTTAAGGAGAAAGATATGATGCCTAAGGAGGAGTCGGTGGCTTTAAGCTGTGCTCTGGCTAATTGCAGGACAGGGAATTCCTCTGATTCACGTTACAACAGTAAAAATATCCGGTCACTTATAAACTACTTGTGGATTCCCCACTCCAATTCCTATATTGATCCCTAATCTCCAGTGTGATGGTATTAGGAGTCAGGGCCCCGCAGGATGAGGTTAGTGCTCTTGTATGAAAGGAAGAGAACCAGAGGTATTCATATTGTCTTCCTCCCTCTCTCTTCCTGCTGGACGCCACACTCAGCAGTATGCACACGCAAAGTGTGTGCTCTACCACAGAGCAAGGTCTGCAGACCTGCTTTCCTTTCCTTGACCTACCCCCACTGCTGCTGTGGGTGCCAGTTACCTGCTTCAGGCTAATCTTTCCTGTGCATTTACTTAGAGGTCTTGCTCAGCACCTTCTTGCCTCAGTTTCCGGAGCATTGGGATTGCAGGTCTGTGTCACTGCACTCTTCTTTTGAGACTCTATTAAGAGCCAAGCCCTGTTTGTGTCCTGCCCTCTACCTGCATCTTCTTGTTCTCTACCCTTGCAGATAGATACAGTGACAGAGATAGATACAGTGATAGAGTTCACACAACTTGCTCAATCACGGATCCCCAGGGGCTCATGGTGGAGTCTGAGACTTTAACTTGGTAATG